>JAAAKB020177238.1:0-11989 GCA_010014835.2 Apostichopus leukothele | reverse complement strand
CATTCAGTCCTGTGTTATACCACACGTGTTAAGAAAGGATCTCCATTGTTTTACATTTTGAAAGGAAACAAATAGGTTTTCAAGTCAGATTCCATGATGACATCACCAACTGTAACTTTAGATATTTACAGAAAGCAAGATCACTTCACGTATTGAAAGCCACAACCACTTCATTGTTGATAGCCCAGACCATTCCAGTTGTTAATAGCCCCAACAACTTCATTTATTGGTAGCCACAACACAACCACTTCATTTATTAGACGCAGTTGCCTTAGCCTACACAAACATTTTACATTTATATATTTTGTTTTTTCTTCTCTAAATGAGATTTTGAATTTAATGCCAAGCGGGACAATTTTGTCCCGCGAGAGCCTCAGTTTTCCTGTCGCTACTTTTTTTGGAATATAACTTCTGATTGTAGGTCCCGGTCCAATTTTCTGCAGTTAAAGTTTCTTCATAGACAGACTCTACCCACAATAAAAAAAAAATCGAAGAATCGGGAACCAAAACTAAGGCTATTAAGGCATTGTTAGTCGCTCCGTTGTTTATTTTTAGACTAGTCTGACCAAAGCCGATGTAATGGAAATTAAACTTTAAGAAATTTGTTTTGTGAGAATTTTTCATTCTTGCCGTGTCTGATGTAAGGCCTGACAATCAATCGATTGTTTTATATCATCTTTGTGCTGTTTGAGGACGTACCTTGTATTTCCTGGAGACAAACTTTCCAATTTCCAAATTAAAAGGTGAAAATCTGCCGCTGAATTTTTTCTTATGCGAGGACGAATCTGAAAGTAATAAATCAAATGTCAAAATCGAGTATTTTTTTGGGCATAGCGATTGCATTTTTAATGTTACAAAATTAATATTAACATGTAAAGCATTTCCATGAGTAATTTCCAGTACGTTATATGTATACAACTTTAAGTCAAGGTGTTTTACAGTTTTGTAGAGTTATAAAAGTATAAATACATAGAATATTAACTAAAATTCATGCTGACAGTTATTAATATTAATGGTAGTCATTGTGACATCATAAAGCGACTATTACAGCTGTTTAAGGTTACAAGAGAATACTTTGCAATACGGTTAATGTTTGATTTGCTTTTTTCATAAAGCACCGGTATGCCACAATACCTACGGTTAATGTTTGATTGGCTTACTTCATTATGCACCGGTATGCTACAATACCTTACAATATGTGGCTGGTTTATTGTAATATTTAACAATTTCATTCGACACTGAACATGCACTCTCTATGAACGGCTGACAATGATAATTCTTGAATGGGGTCAACTTTGCCATTTTGAGAGAAGGAAAACAGAAAGTAGTTTTAATACAAGCAGACACCACAGCACCAATGTGATACACGATATGACAGGTGTTGCGATATCTCACCACCACTATCAAGACGAACAGTTGAAACCACTCCTCTGAAAACCGTCTATAAGTTATGATTCTGCTGCCAGATCAGGGAATAGAGAAATAACAAATTTTTGCAAAATAAAAGTCAGCCCTATTATTTGGTGTAAGCATGAAAGAAGCTAACTTTCATTGAAACTTTCATTTTGTGTTAGCCAATTGTATCCCAATTGTAAACTTATTGCAGCGAAGCAGAGTTACATATTTCATGAGTCTGAATCCATTTCAGCTATGTGCTGATCAATTTTTGTTTTAAGCTTTAAACACCCTCCATCCAGTTTTGCACGTAATTTTGGGGATTTGGAAATCTTGCTCCCTAAAAATAACCAATTTTACCCCAGCATTATACAACTACTCTCTGGGACCTGACATGTCTGAGCTTAGACGTCCCAGATCATAGCAAACAGAATCCAAAGTCAATGGATGTATCCACAGGCCTACACTACAGTTAGCTTATCGACGAATGTGTCAATTTAGGGGTATGAGAGAACTTGACACGGCAGACATTTTGTGGTCAAATTCTGCTCAATTGTACGTCGCATGTGCACAGAACAATAAATATTTTGAGATCATTACATTTCTGAGGAACCACACATATGAAAAATACGTACAGTTTAGTGATTTGGATTTTTCCTTGATAGACATTGTTGATCAAAACCTTAAGTGCGTCAATTATGAGCCCACCATGCTACTCTCAAATGTGAAACTTAAAGAACGGTTGACTAGCTATTAATGTAAAATTTAAAAATTTAAAATTCAAGGTTTTATCCTGAACTCCGTGCAAAACAGTTTGTACATTAAAAAGATCAAAACAACATGTGTGCATTGCTTGGAGCAGATCTAAATACAAAATTATGTTTGTCTCTTAAACAGATTGTTAACAATTCCCTTGTTTAAACGAGCGTGCAGCTCATAAAAAGAAAGAAAGAAAAAAGACGTATCTCGAGAAATTAAGTTAGGCAGGACATATATGTATTAGGTATACTGATAATGGTATTATGTAGGCCTACCAACCATGCCTGTTGCCATCGTTGATGACCCGCAATACAGCACAAGGATCCTAGTAGGCCACGGGTCATGGTCATTCTGGAAATTTAGAAGTTTGCAACAGCGTCTGAGACATGTTTAGCATGATTTCATGGTCATCTGACCATGACACGTTATGAACTAATAACCGACAATACGCAACTTTCTCTACTAGTTAAATACTCAGCCAAGCCAGAAGCTATGCATGAGCAGGGATGTGCTACAGCGATAAAGTCATGCATCACATGAACTCTTTAGATCAAGATGACTTCCATTGCAGATTTTGGACAAAGCAAATACAAATGGGTGTTTTTTATGTGTCAGGAAACTTAACAGCTAAAAATTTGGAGCTAAACTAGTTTGTTAAAGGTCGTTCTGCTATTGCCAGATACATCCCCCAGGTTTATAATTTCAAAAACAACAAGAAGAGGGCATTTCACGGGCTTGCCAATCTCGTCACCAACGATCAGTGAACGCTTTTCAGTTTTGCTATATGGAGAGTAAATAACATAGGTTACAATGGTCTTCAACTTTTGACATGGGATTAAAAGGTAGACTTCAGGCTGTACTAATATTCATACAACCATAAACAAACCGACCGGGTGGTAATCCTATTTATATTAACCTTAACACAAATGACATCTTCCTCCTAAGTCCTAAAGTATTCTCCCGATTTAAATGAAAATTAAGGAACCATAATGCGATTATTCACGCACTAGACCCAATGCTCGTCCTAAAACTTCTTACAGCATATTCCAATAGTGTGGATTCAGCCTTATTGCGTAATAAACACGAACCAAGACACGCTTTCACGATCATCTGCAGAAGCAAGAACAATTAACACGCGAAAGTTGAACCAACCAGAAGATATAGAGGTAGACGCTCGTTAGTAAGCTCTTTACTCAACTAGAAAATGGATATTACCTAAACATAAAACTGGTAACCCCCAAAAATCACTAAGACATGTGAATTGCTTCATTAACCTCTCTTTAATCTTAAAACATGAAATAGGCCTACGTGCATAGTGACGCTGAGGAATTGTTTTTTTTTTAAATTCTAAACTGTCGCTCAGAATCAGATTCTCTTGAACTGTGCAAAATCGCTGCTTTGCATTAATCAAATATTATTCCGTTGAATTAGTATCTCATTTTTGGATCTGTATTAGGTATTTGGATCTGTTTGCGAATTGGGAGGTGGGATTTGATTCTTTCCGATGGTTTCGAACGAATTTGTTCACCATAGTTTCCTTGTACTAGTGATTATGAATGGGATCCCTTCATCGCAGGGCCATATTGTTTGGTAGGAGTTTTTACAGATTTGGCCATGTTTAAACTTTGATATCGGTTGACCATGTGACCTTTGGAGTTTGCAATATTGAATATGCTGTATAAATGAATAGTGTGATATCTTACATGGGCATGAGGTTTTCGGCCATTTAGTAATTTTTGTTCGTGCGTAATTCCCCAAACTGCTGCTTTGGGTTATTTTACATTGTCCTCTGATCTTTGACCCTAAGACGTTACAAGTCATGGATGCATTATATCTAATACCGTACCCAATCCATTGGCCTAATGGTTTAGGAGTTCGCGACACATTTTCAAGGGTCCCACGCACGCACGCACGCACACATCAAGTGACGGACAGGGTATGTCACCTGACCCAAAACGGAACCCCCACCACCTCTTCTTTTATAACCAAAATGGACCCCTGGTACCAGTCAGTTTTTCACACATGCATTTTCACGGCAACCGTTGCTATAGTAATCAAAAGATATAGGCTGCTAAGCCAACTGATCATAGTCACTAACTTATTTATCACTCCCTGTATCTTATGTCTTATAGGTTCTGAATTCTGTTTTATTTGAATTAGCGCTCTGTTTATCGTACAAGTATACATTTTATGGTTCATGCCGTACATATTTCTCATCATTCGTACTTTTTTACATCGTCACTTTTATCGCAATGTTTTTATACCATTGTCGATAGCCTACCGGTATTTATTACTCATGCAATATCACTTTTATATGTGTTTCATCGTTATGCGTTTTCAATTTCATGTCTGTTTTAGAGCTCTTGTGTTTGAACAATTTCCATTGTATTTTTATGCATGTGGCTGAATAAATCATCTATCTATCTAAATAGGACATAACATCAACGTGAACTGGTGTGGCCGTGTGGAACGCAATGTTCCATATGGCTGGACGTTTTGGAGAATAAAATAAATTAATCAAAACCTCTGGGGAAAGTGAATTTCATTGCAATATATTTTTTCGGTTGAAAATTAATTTACATAGCTGAAATTACACCACATCATAAATGGCACCATGTCCTGTAATACATCTTATATATAGTGAAATGATGTTTATTGCTTCTAGAAAGGTACATGATATGTACGTAACCTAAGTTGTAACAACAGTTTGAGATAAAACGGGGGAATTTGGAATTTTGGATTAGACAACACCGAACTTTATCTTCGAGATGATACTTAATGTTTTAAGATAATATTGTCCCAATACCGGTCTGATACGTAGTCGAAATGGGAGATGAAATATTCACAATTGTTAGATAAGGAGTAGGGGGGGGGCGGAGTAGAGGGTTGGGATTCGGGTAGAACTTGACAAAAAAAATTGCAGAGGAAAGTGGAATGAAAGGCAACTACCAGTAGGCCACATACTGGCTTACAAGTTAAGCCTAACGGGTAGGCCCAAGCCTGGTAAAGTTGTCAAAACATACTTCTGACTTGTAACTCAAAATGCTATCAGTTATACCGGGAGTTAAAATGCAGTTGACTGACCGTGATTTTATGATTAAGTGGTAAACATAGCCAGATGATTAATTCCACAAAAATTGGCCTTGCAGCAACATGTTGAACTCCTCACTTGTTTGATCTAAGGAATTATCATTTTGTTGCAAATTATCAAATATTTTAACCGAGCAATTAATAACTTGTTGAAAACTGTTACCATATGCATGTATGAAAAGAGTTTAACACTTTGACGGCACCTTATCGCTTCCATATACTAATGAATTACGCTTACAACCAACTACCTGCAGCCTAACTGTTTGTAAAGAGAATGATTGAAAATATTAAAATAGATAAGATAAGTTTATCATTTGATATTCTACAGATGGTATAGGTCCTAGTACAAAGGTCGCGTATAATGTGGCTGTATATCGTTCACGTCGCCTGGACTCACAAATAGGCGAAACTATGTGCGAAAGATACTAGAACGCGATAAGCCGCATTTATTATATTACACTCTCATATATATGGCCCAAAACTTTTGTCTAATATTGACGCACAAAGGTTGGACTAAATTGGCTAATATTTGCATCAGGTATAACGGATGTTTCACTTTGTAACACCTATAGCTAACGTAGCCTATACCAAACTTGGACACCAGCTAAGGAAGACATTAAGATAATACAAAGAATATAAGGTAAGTTTTTAATAGCGTCACACAATATATGGCGGGAAAACGATATTTTTTCATTTGCGACGATCAATTTTCTATATAGTTTTCACAACAGACTGGACGCCGTTTGCGTTAAACCATAGTTATTATAATAACTATGGTTAAACACATGTCTCGAAAATAGTGTTTATATATTATTGCGTTGTCGTTTTTTCTTCATTGCATAAGTATCATAGGCCTATTACAGTCAGAACAGCTGATTGTATATACAGAAAATAATCTGAACAATTTTCATTCCAATCAAGTAAAGCAATGGAAGCCACGTGAAAAGCTCGTTAGAATTCATGACATTTCATTGTATCGAGCATATCATGCTCTGGAAAAGCTAAATGCCGCATTATCCGCTACAATATTATTGTTATCGTTGTCCCAAAAAAGGTATTGAAGAACACACACCATGCAGAAAATTCCACTTTACGACCAGTTATATGTGTTTTATGTACTATACTTCTAGAGAGGTCATAGGTCAAAGGTCAAGAAATCTAAATTTATTTTTTTGGCCATTTTCTGCATGACAAAAGTCATTCTGTTGGCAAAAGTCATTAAACCACATGATATGTAGATACTGGTGAGACAAATTTTGAAATATAGACAGATTTAGGGTCAGGGTCAAATATTAATTGAGGTCAAAGGTAAAATTGGCCTAATTTGTGTGAAAGAGTGATTCGCAAGCTCCTACTAGAAGCTAGGTAAGTCCGATCAAGTTCATACTTGCTGGGTAGGTGCCCGAACGTATAAACTCGTGCCTGGGTGATTGATGACGTTAGGTCAAATGTCATGTCAAAAAACCTAAAAATTGATTTTTAGCAATTATCTGCATGTCAACATGTTGGAGGAATCCACTTAACCACACGATATGTAGAACATGATTATCAAAATCTTAAAATAGGACAGATTGAGGTGTTTAGGGTCGGGGTCAAAGATCAACTGAGTTAAAAGATCAAATTGGGACTAAACTTCTGCTTGTCAGTATATATGTTAGAAAAAGTCATTAAGCCACAAGATATGTAGAATACAATGGGAAAATTTTTAATAAAGTACTTGTGTGGTTGATAAGGGTCGAGGTCAAAGGTCATGTTGATACATTCCGTCATAGAAGGGGGAGATCTGCAACTCCGTGGATTGCCATTTTGTTTCTTTTGTATTGGCGTCAACCGATGACTTTTCCCTTTATTCTAACCCTTTGTCTGGAAAACAATGATTATTGTTCTCTTTTGATCGACTGGTGACATCATTTAATTTGTTCAACCTCACCACTTGTGAGGCTTAATCATGAATAAACATGCACACGCTATAGATTCTTTATGCCACCAGAAAACGAAAGCGCTTAGTGGTTCCGATGCCCATACATATTCATAGCCATTAATGTTAATGGTAAGCCATTAATGTTAATATTTCATGAACTTGTGCACACCAAAATGAAAAGGGATTATCTATTGAATCAAACAGTAACATATACAGGAAGGGACCACGAATCAGTTATCATGTTGACAAAGTTTATTTAGTGGCATAGTATGATCAAAAAGCCAGTAGGCTTAGTGATTCCTTGCCATAAAATGTGCACAATATTCAGAATTAACTGATTACCATTTCTTGTAATATGATGAATACTAGTGACATAAAGTTGGAGATGTCTCATGAAAATGATTTTATTATGTACCAACACCACCATACCAGTATAAACAAAATTCTATGTTAAGCCCCGCCCACTCATTAATATTCATGAGATGAGAACCAAGAACAACGGGGCATATCTACTCATCTACACATCTCCCTACCAAGTATGACTTTGATTTAACTTGCAGTTGTTGAGATATCGTGTTTACAAGGTGTTTTTGACAATTTCCCAACAAATCCCACCCACCATTAATATATGAGGTAAAATTGTTTTTGTGAAGAACATGTACATACTATGTAGTTACATCACTTTGCCAACTATGAACTCAATAGGACATACGGTTGCAGAAATATTGACGTTTAAAAACAATTACGGTAAGCCCTGCCCAATCATTTATATTCATGAGATGGAACCAAACACAATAGGGCACATCATCTACCCATCATAAGGCACTTATCCAATAATGACAGATTCCTCATACCTCCAGAAACTGATGTATTTGCAAGCAGTAGAACAGGAACTCAATCAATTATCTCAGCCACTCAAATTCACACATCGACACAATCCTCAGAGGGGAGCCCGAAAGTGTCATCTTCTACTCAAGGTAGGCTGCATACTTTTGTATTTTATAATGTCTAGCAGCTCTAAATACAGTATATACTGTACGGTATAATTGTCCCACATTAAGATTAAATCAGTTGTGTCAAAATGTGGTCCTTGCACTTTCAATTACAAATCTGCCAGTGAAATATTTGTAGTTTTTAGGAAGGCTCACATCATGCACACTGTAGTTGTTGTGTTGCAGTCTTGTTACTGTATTTTTGTGCTGTACAGTATAGTATGTACAGTATGTGCTTGGACAAACTATGACAGATTATACAATTTTAATAAGAGCTCAGCATGTATTACAGTACACATCTATTTTATTAATGAAACTTGTCCCCACAAGCTACTGTATGATCTCCCATGGTGACTGAACCAGGACCTGCCATACCCCAGAAAATGTCTCACAAAAGTGCTTAATCTCAAGAGCTTCCAGGGAATTCATCCTCCAGACCCCCTCCCCTCCCCCTTGCCCTTTTCACATGCAGGTGTCTGTGCGAAAGAGGTTAATGCTCCTTATCTTCAGAAGCGCCACATAATAATTGTGGCAATAAATCTTATGTACAAAATGCACAATTTCCATATATTTATGGTCATATTTTTAAAGCTACTTCAACCCTTAGATCAGTTTGGACATATAAACAATTTCATGTTTTTATTAAATTCTACATGCCTTGTGATTCAATATCACTGACTGCAAGTGAACTGTTCATAGTACAACATTATACACAATTCATGCTTACTGTCTAACAGTTTTATGTTATAATTTGCATGGACATTTTTAGTTGAACTGGTTGCCTCAGCAATTTTCAGTTCACTTTTAATTTGACAGTAAGGAGTAAAATTTAAAATTATTGAATGCCTTTAACTCTGAACCCCACATCAGATTCTTCATCCTCATCTGAAACGACTGGCAGCAGAAATGTTGGACTATCTCCTCATCTTTCATCCAAGAACAGCGAGGTGTTCTCTCCTGAGACAGAGGCAAGAAACTTTTCAACTGTTACAGCTCAGAAAATTGAGACAGATAGGCCTACATGGTCGTCAACGGCAATCAAGCGAGATCGTGAATCTGAAGTCCAGACAAAGTTAAATGTCGAGAACAGTGATCCATTGTGCAATACAGCTGCGAAAACATCAAATATAAAGGAAAGCATTATAAAGACATCTAATAAAGCTAAAGATGATGTGAAAAGTGAAGTCAAAAGTTTGAAGATTCCTAAATCAAATATAAAGGAAAGCATCATAAAGACGTCCAGAAAAGCTAAAGATGATGTGAAAAGTGACATCAAAAGTTTGAAGATTCCTAAACAAAAGCAAATAGAAAAATCATCAGATAATCAGAATGTTATCAAGAACACTCTGTCAAAGAAAAGTCCATCCAAAGAAAAGTCTTCCACTGCTAAAACCTCTACGCAAAGTTCGAAAGTAAAGTTGAACAAAATAAATACTGGTGCTGTGACTAAGGACAAGAGAACCTCAACATCGAAGGAGGTTAGAACTTCCAAAGTAAAGACAAAAGTATCTCCCAGTAAGACATCAGAGAAACCAGTTAAAAGCAAACCTAAGGACAAGCCCAGTAAGACATCAGAGAAACCAGTTAAAAGCAAACCTAAGGACAAGTTACCTAAAACAAAAGCAAAGTCTAAAACAAAGAACAGACCAACAACTATGAAATCTAGGGAAAAGAAGTTGGTCTTACTCGTCCCAGAAATTCCACCTTCAGAACTCCCCGTAGATATCGGCTTTCTTAGCAGGATGTTTCTTTCACAGCCAAAGTTCAAGGCAACTTATTCTGCTCCCAGTGCAATGTCATCTCCAGCTATCAGTAAAGTAAGTGAAAAAGCTGGAGGAACCAAACAAACAGTCAGTGAAAGCAACATTGTAAGTGATCACACCACGTCAAAGAACCAACGATCTTTGAAGTCGATACAGTCACCTGACAAGTCACATGATCACAGTGTTGCAACTACAAGGGAAATACAGTTGGATAATAAGAGACCAGAGACAGTTAATGAGAAACCATCAGCTGATGGGAGGATGGAAGAAACAAGTGCTGTTAAAGGAAAGAAGAGCGGATCCACAAAGGAAAGTCAGATTGCAAAGGGGGGACGGTTGAAGAAATTAGCCCAGGAGAACCCCCACCAGTATATAATACCACTCCTGGATTTATATGTGTATCAAGGGAAGGTATGTACTGTAGACTAACATTATTAAATTTATGTGTAATCGGGATGTTAATGCTAAACACAGTTCCCTGTCATATATTACTATTCACATTATATTTAAATATTATATGTAGTAAACTAGAATGGAAAAGATGGATACAAACATTGTACTTTGTAAACCAATCACATTTAACTAATTCATATTTTCCTTCCATATCTTTAGTGTTGTTGTTGCTAGTGGCTGGTACCACTTTCATTAATTACAATAAAATTAACTGTTAAGTTGATCTTGTCATCTTAAAGTCTTCTTTTTTTTTGTCATTATGTTATTGCATATACAGTAATATGATTTTCCAATCTCTGATACCTATTCAGCAAGTATACTACATGATGTTGAGAAACAACTGCAAATAAATTCACTCCATTATTTTACTTTTTCAGATGGAGTATGCACAGTCTGTGTTTGATACTTGCATGAAGCATGGAAGATTCAAAGATCTTGAGGTGTATAATATTTTACTTCAAGGTTGGGCTGAGAGGGTAAGTATCTACATATTACAAGAGAATAATATCAAACTTGTCCAACTGCAGATCTATATTCTGATCAATATCCTTCCAAGTGCAGAATCAAATAAAACGATACAAATTGTGGATTTGATATTTGTTCAGGTAGGAACTAAAGTGTGTTCATTCTCAACCTAGTCTACAGTATATACACTATCAAGAATTACCTCAAGATGCATGTTTATGATTTACCAGTTTTGCAAATACAAAACCATTAATATATTATTGTTATATTAGAAATCGTGTGAAAATGAGAAAAATAATTCATTCAAAGTGAGAGTGCAGAACTGGGAAGGAATATTTGTTCCTTCTTTCCTGTATTTCTTTCAATTTTTTTGGACAAATTGACATTGTAGAGGACATGAAAGACTGATATCTTAATTTTTGAAGATATTTAGCTCTTATGGAAGGAAAATTGAGGGGAAAGGGTAATTTCTAAGGAAACTTTGAAATTTGCTGGAAATTTGGAATTGATAGGATCTTTTAAAAAATGAGGATTAATGCAGAATCATGATCAAGAACTTTTTTCTTTGTTTTTTATTCAGTATCAATAACTTTTGAAAATTGAAAATCAAACTGCAGTTGCTGAACGATGAAGAATATGTGTGGGTTTATGCAATATGTTGAATAATGTACTGTTTTCTCTTTCTTGTTCTCTTTGGTTGCTAAGGGGAACATTGGTGCTGTAAAGAAACTATTCTCGCTGATGACAAAAAGTGAAGTCGAACCAGATATAAATTCCTTTGGTTCAGCCTTGGAATGTCTTGGAAGGTTTGTTGGCATTATTTCATGTTTAATTTTAACATCATAAAAACTTAATTAAAGTTGATTCGTATTCACTTCAGCCAAAATCAATGAAGACAAATTTATTCATTGCCCCAATAATTTTATCTTAAGTTTGGCCATGCTCTGATTCTGTGTTAGGCTAGTACAATATGTTGCAAAACCTTTACAGGTTAACTACTCTAGGAATTGCCAAATTAACTTTTCACCAATTTTTTTTTTGCCGCACAATTCATCGCAGGACAAAACCTCTGGATAGGGAATTAGTAGAGAGGATCATCAAGGACTTGGAACAAGCAGGAATGACTCTTAACGATGTCATGCTGCAACACA
>JAAAKB020177128.1:0-20577 GCA_010014835.2 Apostichopus leukothele | reverse complement strand
ATCGCAAGTAAATTGTGACTTTGTAAGACTAACCCATAATTTAAGACAAAGATATTCTACTGACACTGTGACTTGGTTTTGAAAAACAGTAACGGAACTAGGCCTTCACCCCATTTCCCCCAGCTATTGAGTGCTAGGCATAGGCCCTAAGTAGACAACGAAATGTCTTACTGGTAATGGTATTGTTTACATAGGCTAGTGCCTGGGAATTTGCCTCAATAGATTAAAATGTTTGTAGAACTAGGCTAGGGCTAATAACTTTTAGTCTTTCAAGCTTGCACTTTTTGTAGCCACTTCAAAAACTGAATTTCCAAATGCACTGCTCAAGGCTAGTGTTCAAGAAAGTAAAAAGAACAGAATCCAGAATCTTCTTAAAAGCACTTGTTGTGAGGGAAAACAGTGCAAACAAATTAGGTAGTCCTAGCTACTGTATTGGGCTGCATGCAGTGACTAATAAATACTTGTTTCTAATTAATGGTAAGGGCTAAGCACTTACTTAAAATTGTGGGAATTTTATGGAAGAGGAGTGCATCACTTTGAATCCCACAGTTACCTCAGCTTTCTGATTTCATGTCCAGCTTTATAAATGACATTTCTCTCTTAAATCTGCATTATAATACTGCACATTATGGTGTTCACTAATGCTGAGCTCATCATCTAATTTCAAAATAGGCTTAACAATCAAGTAAACATGTCTGATTTTGCTGTGCACATGAAATATGCTGAACATTTTTCTGGGGGTAGGCCTACATCCAGGGACATTGATATTGAAGTCCCCTCATCATCATGTTGGCATCAATGGGGTGGATCTTCACTGTATGTGTACTAGTAAAGGTAATTGGAAGTTATAATACATGACATATGTCTAACTTAAGTTGTTAAAATGCCAAAATTTTCATCTTAGATACTTAGTTATTTCACTAGACCATATCCAGAATTCTGTGTGCTTTCCTTTTCACCACAGAATAAAACCTAAACAGGGTTGCAATACTCATTTGATGGAACTAATTATCAATTTCATTACATTTTCATACTGCACGGTTTTTCATTCATAAAAGCAAGGTTATTTTTCAAACTGATTTCCTAGTCAATTTGTTTTGTTACCTTTATCTTAATTTACTTTTTAGCTGGAAAAGGTTACTATATACTGAATCTAGAGCTGCAAACAGTGCATACAGTAGTATCCTACTACAGTACAGTATGCTCCTGTAGCTGAAGTCTAAAAATATGCCACAGTAGGAGGCTGCATGGTTATTAATCTCAAATTGGTACCAACACTTTCCTGATTAAAGCAATGGATCCAAAACAAAGACTGCAAGAATTTCCGCAGCTCTCCGGTGAGTTCTGTTTGATTTTTCATTAAGTTCTGTTCTCTTGGGGGAATAAGCGCTTTCAATTTAACAAAATAATTAGTAACATGATAGCGGTTAATACTGTTATTCTAACACTCCTGTGCACTCGTCAAGAAGTTGCCAACTACTGCCGCCTTCCCCGATGTCCAATATCAGAAAATTTTTGGTAATATTGAGACATTTTGAATTAGTTATGTACAGTACAGTACAACTGTACAAGAACAAGAATCGAGCAATGCCATCGCATTCAACTGTAAAATCCTCTGCTTACTTTGATCATCATGAGGCAGTTCTGTGTATATACTTATTGCACATATTTAATGAATCAAAAATACTCAAATAATATAATTGTACTCGGATTTTGATTATTAATAACTCGGACTCTGGTACTCGGACTCTGTTTCCTAAAATGCAGTACTCAGACTTTGGTACTGTACTTGGTAAATGTGAACCTCGAGTACTCTGTATCTGGATGAAAGTACCTGACTACAGCATTGGTACTGGTTGGTAGTCTGTCATGTAATGAGAGTAGCTGAAATAGAAAAGATTTATTCTTTCTTATAAATGATATCTTCTTGTTGATTTGTACTTTCAAATGTGATACTTTTTGAATGTTTGCTTGTAACAGTAGATGTCAATGTCTGATTGAAGATTTTACCAAGTGTGACTGTTATCTGTAGAAATGTTAGTTCAATTTTAATGAAACCTCCAAAATATTTTCAGTTGTTGAATGGCTATATGATGTCTTCATTCACTCTGCTGTTGCCAAATTATGCATTCACAAAATGCTATTGAATTTGAAATATTCATATCTGAGACAGTACTGTACAAAATGCTAAGAGGTTTTCACCTAAAGATGCAGAAAATAACCAGTATTTTTTATAAAGCAATTCACTTCAGCTTCCAGAATATCCATTTTGATCTCTGTTGCTTATAGATAGGAATGCTCAGAAAGTGATGGAAACTTTCCACAATACATAAAACACACATTAATTTGAATACTACTTGGCCAAAAATGAGAATTTTTGATCTGAAAACAAAGTAGATAAGAAAGGAACTACATAATACATATTCACTGTCAGTATTTTGTATATTTGTTACTATTTTTACTATTTTTTCCCCTGCAGACTATGTTTACCTTGATAACACTGGTACAACCCTGTTTGCAAAAAGCCAGATTGATAAGTTCACCTCTGACCTTACCAGCAATCTCTATGGTAACCCTCACACTAGATGTCAAAGTAGTGAGCTGACAACAGACACTATTGATCAAGTCCGATCCAGGTAAAAATACAGAATGTTGACTTTATTCTGTCAATTCCTATAATATCACATACACCTGTTTACAGTTTGTGATTGAAATGCATTTTTTGACCTGTTAAAAGGATTTCCTTGTAGAAAAAATGCAAAACTTGCATAGAATAGAGACCTATTCTTCAAGCCCATCTCAATAGCTTGCCTATAACTCCAGATATGGTTGCTTGAATGTAATTTAGTTTGACTGGTTAGCTACTGTAGGCCTTCGACTACACTGGAGGTGCCGGATGCCGTGGATTTTGCCTGAAGATTATGAAAATTTTCAGCAATTTTGCTTAACTATCAATTTCAGCCACCAGACTACCCTTTTAAAGGGATGTTCAGATTGTTGATGATGTAACACTTACAGTATCTAAAAAAGAAAAATATTCCATACTGTTAGTTGGAATCCCTAGTTCGGTATTTCTTCCCTAACTCGAGATATAGTTGATTGAATGTAACCCACTTTGGCAGGTCCCTCCAACCCCACCCCCTCACCTCTCCCCCCTGGAAAATTTCAGGAAGTAGGTCACACAGTAGGTAGTCTGTGATGTCATTATAGGACACACTCTTTAAAAGTTGACTTTTCTGAACATTACCTTGCTGTTGATTTGTTCTTGGAAAAGAGATAAACTTGCAAGGTTTGCTGAAATGTAAACTGTTCTCTGTGATTTTCCCTGTGGCTAAATGCAATAAAGAAAACAAAAATATTTCTTGCTTAATTTCCATGATGATTCCATTTGCTCTGCTCTTGTAATCAATAAATAGACTCTTTGGGCTCGTAGAACCGACTACTTTATTCATCGCACTGAGATCAGTAACTTGAGTAAACTCTGGAAGCGAAATGAAGTTTAGGAAATGCAAGTAGCTAATTTCACTGTATGTTTTTGACAAACAGACATACTCTATTGACATACTGTTATATGCTTTATTCTGTTTTGTGGCAAATAAATGATCCTTCTTGTTTCCAGAATTCTCAGGTATTTTCACACCTCCCAGGATAGTCACTGCATCATATTCACATCGGGCTCTACTGGAGCTTTAAAACTCCTCGCTGAAGGGTTTCCATGGTCACCCACCAAAGAGGCTTCACGTCCAGATGAGAATAAGGATAGAGGAGTAGGAGGTGATCAAGCTGGAAGCATCTTTTGCTACCTTCAAGATAATCATACATCGATCGTCGGTATGAGAGAGGTCGCTACTGCAAACGGTGCTCGATCGGTGTGCTTATCACCGAATCAGGTTAGCTCAGCACTCTCCCCCGATTCCATAACAGACCATGAATGCAATGGCCTCTCCGATAGCACTGCCGACCACTTATTTGCTTATCCGGGGCAGAGCAACTTCTCTGGATGTAAATACCCTCCAAAGTGGACCGCTATGTGCAAAAATGGCCACCTGGATAAATTATTGGGTTGCCATGGAAACTGGTACGTGGCGTTGGACGCGGCATCGTTAGTGAGCACCTCCCTGCTCGATCTCAGCGTATGTGAGGCCGATTTCATTCCGTTGTCGTTCTACAAGATGTTTGGCTTCCCGACGGGATTGGGCGCACTGATCGCAAGAAAGGACGCTCTACCTATTCTCCGGAAGAGATATTTCGGTGGTGGTGCAGTCGCGGCATACTCTGCAACCCAACCATTTTTCGTTCCAAGGAAATTATTCCATGAATGGTAAAGTTTAACACTTTATATAAAGAAATGACGTTATATTAATAGTGGAGCAAACCTGAAAAGAGTAATCTTGGATTGAAGTAGAAGTGTTTTGCATACCCATCTTTACAATTGCCTATGAGGTGCTCTATGCAAGCCATATATCAGCTTTCTTATCTTGGGTTGGGCTTGCAAATTTAACCAACATGGACAGGGAGAGAGAAAGAGAGAGAGGGGGGGGGGGTTGGGTTGGTGGAGGAGGGAGCATATAGTGCAGACTTGCCAACCTATCTGAAGTGTCAGCATTTCATACAGAAATTATGGATAAATACATGTATAATTTTTACTTATTAAGTCTGGATTTTGAATGCATCATTATTCCTCAAAAATATCTAGAAATAATTTGGCTTCTAAGCAGTATCCTCTGACATGCAACACCTACTGTACTTCCACATAACAGCTACATTGGATCTAAGAGTAAGTCAATAAATAACGCATTGACTTGCATTACAATCAGATGATCACCGTAAGTGACAGTGAAATATCCAAACGTTTGTGTCGCAAAGATGAAAATGAAACATATGACCGGAATTTTATGTGAAGCCGTTGCAACTGAACATCGATAGTTTGTATGAAAACATGTCATTTGAAGCTTGATATGTGGATAATTTCAGAAATATTTGAGAGTACCAATTATGGAGTATGAAATACTCAAATTTTGGTCTCTTGAGTGCTGTAAAGTGTTTTCCACACCTAGTATCTATTATGGTGCCACAGAGGGTGTTAATCTGTCCTAGATGTTATGTAGGAAAAACGTAGCAGTGAAATAAAAAAGAATGTTTAACACGGTATATGAAGCCATCTTTGAAGACTGTGCTGTACAGTATATGGATTTTATTTTCTGTCTAAAAGGTTTGAAGATGGTACGCCACCATTTCTGGACATCATTGCAGTAAGACATGGCCTTGATACCCTTGAATGTCTTGCCGGTAAGTCTAAGCAACATTGAATTCTGATTGGGAGTTGGACTTTCGGAATTTCCATTTTTAATAAAATCCTCCCAAGATTTCACTGAGGACTGTTTGATTATTATTTGAAGAGGTACTGTTCGATGTATCAGGCTATACTTGATCAGTCAGGAAACACAGATCTACAGTATGATAAAAAAAATCACCCCCCCCCCTGCCCTTTCTAAAAGCAAAGTGGTGGAACTTTATATTTTTACTCAGTTCAGTGTCCAAGTTTTTAACCTTTTGCAAATTTTATCTTAATTTATGATAATTCTTGTTCCAGGTGGTATTTCGTCGATTTCTGAGCATACCTTTGACCTTGCCAAATACACTTTTGACAATCTGAAGTCTATGAAACACAGCAACGGAAAGGAAGTTGTGGAGTTTTATTGTAAAACAGATTACACGGATGTAAACGAACAGGGACCAATCATATGCTTCAATGTACTAAACCCCAATGGAGAATATGTCGGCTATGCCCAGGTAAGCGTGTATTATGTTGTAACCGTTATGGAGGCATCACAGATTATACACAGCATCATAGGGAAAAAATATGGTTGAGTGTTACTGTACAGCTTTGTAGTTGCATAGTCACATGTATAGGATGCTAGGATGGTAACTTTTTACAGGGACCAATCGTATGCTTCAATCTACTAATTAACCCCAATGAAGAATATGTCGGCTATGCCCAGGTTAGCATGTATTTGTTGTAACCATTATGGAGGCTCCACAGATAATACACAGTATCAGATGGAAAAAAAACTATGGTTGAGTGTTACAGCTTTGTAGTTGCATAGTCGCAGTTAAGCATTACCATGTATCATGTATAGTATGCTAGGGTGGTTACTGTTTAAAAAAAATTTTTTGTGTGTCACTGGTGTACTGATGTGACACCTACTCCCAAAACATGCACTTAATTTAGATTCTATATCAGAGCACAGCCCTGGTGGGGTGTATTTATCAGACTTGTAGTACAAGTACACCAGCACAGGATATAATTTACTTTGTTCAAAATTTCTTGTAGCATTTCTATAGTTCCTGTGTAGTAAACTGCTATATATATCTTATCCTTTTCTTTGCCCATCCTCAACAAATAAATGATAAAGTTTTTGGCATATTTACACTGCTGGTGTTTACTACTTCTTTAATAGTCACATATTAGTCACAGTTAACTGCCTGCCAGGGTAAAATTTCACTATACCTAGATTTGAGCAATGTGAAGGGTAGACCAATTGAGTGCTCAAGGTCTTAAGGCCATCACATCTACCCGATTAGTGCAAGGTGTTGGACGGATTGTTTTCTGCGGGTTAGTTTGTAATCTTCCGTGGACAGGATTTGGACGGTGGGCGGTCATATCAAGAAGCCCTGTTTTTGGCACCATTAATGGAACAGAGGATCGATAACTAAAAACATCTGCTACTTAAGTCATATTTGCATCAGCAATTATTATGAAATCTGATAGTAAGACATAGATTTGCAAAACAATGAAATGAAATGAAGTGTGGGACTTGTTTTTGTTCTTCATTGGCTTTATTGGTTATTACTCACTTATTAGTCGCAACCAAACAGTAAATTCATACAGTATATCTGGCTTCTAGAGAGGTCGATGGGTGTATAATACATCCAGTTAATACATGTGAATATCACTATGTGTCTGCATGGGGGACATGAAGTAACAACCAGACTCAACATGCAACTATAAGACAATATCAGTCTATCTAACTTTTGAAACAAGAAACACACATAATTTTGCACTACACTACTAGATATGTTTTATAGTTTCAGAAATTAGCAGCTCTTTACAAGATCCAGTTAAGGACAGGTTGCTTCTGCAACATTGGTGCTTGTCAGATCTTTCTGGGACTTACTGACGAAGAAATTCAAGCAAATTATGAGGTAAGCTGTGATAATAGTATACACAAAAACTTGAATCTTAAAGGGTCTGAAATACTTGGAAATAATATATTGTAGCTTTGTCAACAGTAGTATTAACTAAATTTATAGTTATCTTAAGATTCATTGGTTAGCCAGTTGTAATTTATTTTTTATTTTTTTTTAATATTTGTTAAAGTCATAGCTCAGATATTAGAACAGTTCTGCGGACTGTATTAGTAGAAGTTTGTTAAGCTTACAGGCCTCAGAAGATTTGATTGCTAGCTGTACTTTGTCCACCTGATGTTTAAGGTAACTTCAAGTAAACTTATTCCTCCAAAACAGAGAAGCTACTTGTTGCCCAGTTTAACATTGCTAAAGTTTTTGCTGTATCAACATCGACCATATTGAAGAAGTGACACATATCATATATCGACCACGTAGTTTGATCAACAGCACAATTTACCCTCCATCATACAAGCATGCATGCACACACACACACGCACACGCACACCATACGTGTGTTTTACATTCAGACTGAGGACCCCATTGTTTTTCCCATTGTTCAAATAGACATACCATAACCTTAACAATACCCCTAAACAAAAGAATTCATCCGAGGACATTCTTTTGAAATGACAGTCTGAGGACTTGGAATTCCTTTGTTCAAGTCCTCAGTCAGAATACAAAACAGGTGCACACCTGCACTAGTTACAGATTCAGCTGACTGAAGATATGCATGACCCTATTTAATCCTTCCAAGTTGACAAAAGTTGAGCAATATTCTGCGAGTTAATTAACACTGTAACAAGAATACAAAACGTTGTGTTTCTCAATTTCTCCGTCAGGCCGGTCATGTTTGTGGGGACGATATTGATATCATCAACGGTAAACCGAGCGGCGCTGTCAGAATTTCTTTCGGTTACATGTCTCTGAAGGCCGATGCGGACATGTTTCTAAACTTTATGAGGGATAATTTTGTAGACTTCAAGTTGTACAAAGACATACGAAAGAGCACGCCACATACGACGGAAAGAGAAAGCTCATTGGATGAGAACCAGACCGACGGACATTTCACCAGAGCAAAGCTTTCTCAGATTTGCTTGTATCCTATTAAATCGTGTGCAGCGATGAAGGTAGGTCTATACATAAATTTTGTAATCATAGATTATTCCTGTATGAATTTCTAACAGATTTTATGAATGCTTACCGACTGATAATATTTTACGATATACTTTTAGACAGAGAAACTCAAATATAAACCTTCATGCATGTCATTATTGTGATTAAGAAATAAAACATGAACAGAATTAATATAAAAAATCAATGCAGTAAATTATACTATTAGGTGTATATCCTGTGAGTACTTGAAAATTGTTTAAATGGAATTCCAAATGAATAGACTGTAAAGAGGCTTTCTTTAGCAAATCTGCATTTTGTGCAGGAGAAGAATGCAAGTTCCTCTCTTCAGATGTAAATTACGGTACAGTTTCAGTTGTAAGCCTGCAGAATGGTCAATTTGGAAGGAGGTGTGTAAGTGGGCATTGACCCTGAAGTGTCTAAGTGGGGCCACAGTGCTAAAATGTTACCAACTTTTTTGTCGGCTAGGTATACATTGGAGACAGGTAACTCTCCTTGTTCATCAATACCTAAACTAGTCGAGTTTTGGAGAGGTTTCTCCTCGGTTATTCTCAGGAACAGCATGTGTCATGCAAGCAGTTTAGACGTACAGTATATGCAACATAGTACCAAGTGTGTATGTATTAGTTATGTTCATTCTTGTTGTGTTACTCTCATTAAACTCTGTAAACATTTTATACCCTGCACCAAGGTAAGCACATATCCGGTCGTAAATGTCCTGTCTTCGATAGCCACACCTCCGTATTAATTTACCGTTCAGAGATACTCACAAATTTGTCATTAATGAAAAGTGTTTTTCTTTCTTTTTTTTTTTAAATGTAATTGCTATGAATTTTAAAACCCAATGAAATTATTATTATGTTTCTCATTTAGGTTCCAAACTGGGAGATTGGACCGCAGGGTTTGATGTATGACAGGCAATGGATGATTGTGAGTGAAGCTGGTGTATTCCTCAGTCAGAAGAGGGTTCCAAGGATGTGCTTGATCGAACCCACTATTGACCTGGACACCGGCCTGCTAACTATTAGTTCGCAAGGTTAGTTACCTATGGGTAGTAATAGAGACTCCAAAGGGAAATGTATCAAATCATAGTTTATTTTCTTAAAATGTAAATTTTATAAAAACTATTTATTTTTTCTATTTTTTTTATTTATTGGTCCAACCAAATCAAAGTTTATTTTCTTAGAATGTAAATTTTATTTAAACTATTAATTTTTTTATTTTTTTCATTTTATTGGCCCAACCAACAATGGTCTTGGTGATGGCATAGCTTACTCCTTTGTTTGCAAGGTTGTGGGGGTTTCTCCTCACAGGGTCATTTTAATAGCAAGGTATCAATTTTCAAATGATTTATTTGAAATTTTTAGGTTTATTTATTTATTATGATTAGTATGACTTCTCCTTTGAGTATTATTTTTTTTGCATGTGTTGTTTCTTGTCCTGGGCCACTCTCTGGAAAATGAAACTGGCATGAAAAAACTAAAGTGTTCATCAGGACCAAATGTTATATTTTTTGTTTTAGAGGGATACCTCAAGTTTTCTATTTCATTTTTTTTTCATCAAAATTACAACCATAACATACTAATTTGCATAAATTTGCATTATTGTAAGTTTTAGCCAAAATTTGTAGTTTTTAACTGTATATTTGTTTGTTCTACATGAGTATCTAGAAATAATATTTCAGTTATCAACTATCACATGGAGGCAGTTATACATGGGTTAATTTATTTCATTCCTAAAGCAGAGGTTCCTGATCTTCAATTCTTCGTTAATAATGGGTGCTAATTAGCATAATTTTGATGTCACACACGTGACCAAAATAACGCAAAAGTTTTCATAAAAAGTAACTGATGTGCCTTATGATGTCCACACTTGATATGCTACCGTTCTTGATAAAGACTGTTAGTTCTGCAAAATATCCAGTCAAATAATTATTCCTACTATTAATTATTAGCCTCTAATTAGTCGTCACACACGTGACCGATGGTATGTAGTATTATGCTAATTTTTAGAGGTGAAATATTTAGGTGAAATGTCTCGTTAGAATGAAAACACATTAAGGTAGAAACATGAGAAATTAGGGTTATCCAGCCCTCTTAGAAACTGAGGAATTTGCCAATGTTTTTTTGTGCAAAAAAGCCAGTTTCATTTCAGGTCACACACGTGACCTACCTTTATATGACCTCTGCCAGCACATGAATGTTCTGATGTTGGCTAAGCTATATGGTTTTGTAAAAGAGTCCCCTAGTGCATACTTAAGTACTTCAATCAACCCAACTTTCTTTACCTAAAAGTAGTTACTTAGCGGTAAAGTGCAAATCTCCCCATTTTTTCGTCACACACATGACCGAGAATGGCCCATGATAGGTAGCACCACACATACATTCCCCATGCAGGTTCAATTGTATACTACTATTACGCATAGTATGTCCTGTCCCATTCATATGTATGATCTCATGATGTAAACAGTAAACTGCATGAAGACAGGGTGACGAGAATCGAGTACTTAACTACTGATGATAGATACATGCAAAATTGTTTGTTAGAAAGTGCTGTTGATTAAAAATCTAAATTGTACATATCTCTTGAGAAGGTAAGAATCAATGTGGAAGATCTTGACAAGGTTGGAAGGGATCTACTCCAAATGATCATACATAGGTGACCTCAGGGTTGTAACCAAGTCATTTGTAGTCGAGTCTATTAAGTTGCATGCCATTTGTCACTAGAGTCAAGTCAAGTCACAGGTCAAATTTAATTTTATCCAAGTCGAGTCAAATCACTTGCAGTTGATTAATTTTATCACAAGTCAAAAGTCAATGTTTCTTAAGTCAATTAAGTCACAAGTCATTTATTATACATTTGAATATCCACCCTTTAGTAAGACTGCCATTCATTTTGCTCCACTGCCCACTTCATGGTTAAAAGAATGGAACGTTAGCCTGTGTGTTACTTTATCAACTTGCCAAGCCTAGCAAAGGAAAGTGTGAAAAAGTTGTTTGCACAGCTCAAATATCCCACGATGTACCACGAGTGCCTATTAAATGCCCGAGGCATGTAAACTGTTATTGTAGTGGTATTAAAGGGCGCATATTTAAGTGATTGCAAATCAGGTTGCACAAGTCAAATATAAAAGTAACTGATACTAAAGGTAGTTATATTTACTATTGAAAGTTATATATTACATATAGTTATATAAGATGTATGTTAAAAAGCATCATTATACCATAGCAAATTATACATTTTAAATATTGCATAGTTATATAACATTATACTAAAGCAAGTTTTACTTTACAGCAAGTTATATATTTGTTATATTATATAAGATATATTTATGTTAATTAATCTTATACTATAGCAGGTGATACTACAGCTTGCTATATATTTGATAAATTATATAGTTATATCAGATATATATAAGTTCTATAGTAACATTATAGTATAGCAAGCTATACTGTGGCAAGTTATATACTACTGTATACTGTAGGTATAGGCCATACAACACATCAATGACTAAGGTCCAACAAGGAAGTTTTGTGCAGTAATAAAGGGCCGGTGGATGATTTGCATCAGTGACCACCAGCTGCATTGCTACTTAACATAGGCCTATAAGAAATAACCTTGCCACTGGTTTGTACAGAAACTTAACTTAACTTTCCCCTGCCATTCCCAGTTACACAGAAATGGAAGTATGATATAGGGAAATCATGAAAAATGATGTCATTTGGAGTACCCCTGGCTGACTAGAGCTAGAATATATATGTATATGGGGGCAACCACCACTTTTGTTATGGGGAGGGAAGAGGGGAATTGAAGTACCATCCTTTAGAGGGGTTTAACTGGAGGGGGATACTTGATAAATTTGGCTAAAATGGGTAAATGCAAAATTTTGCAAGTTTTGAAAAAATGTGGAACAGTTAGTTTCAACTGTTGTGGTTGTTTAATTACGGGTATATACCGGTATGTTCTGTTCTATAGTATTGTTGAATTCTCTGTCAGTGGCAAGGGGGGGGGGTTGTGGGGGGAATTGAGCCCTTTGAGTTTCTTTGTTCCCCTCAGAAGAAGCCATGGTTGTGCCCCAGCCTGCAGGGGAACCAAAACATTTATACCATCATTTATAACAATCAAACCAGGATGGAATATAAACTGAGCACCAACTTTTTATTTCTCACTCCACATATCAGCACAAGGAACACACTGCATAATTCATGCCCCTCCCCCTACCCCAAAGAAGAGATTAGAAAGTTAATTGTTGATATAGATATGCTAAAGAAATGTTATAGCACTTTCAAGAAACCAGTCAATGAACCATCTAAACAATCCTGGCTCAAGAAGTATAGAATATATATTAAAATATTAATGATGTATTTATCATCAGTTGCATATATCTGTTCTCATTATGTGATTGGAATCCAAGTCATTGTTCATATGTTGTCAAATCAATTCAAGTCACAATTCATTTATTGCCAAGTCAAGTAACAAATCAAGAAAAATGTGACTATAAAAAATATACTATAAAATGGTGACCTGTATCTCCATCTTAGTAATTGACATAAGCTTGAATTAAATGACTTGCAAGCAACAAACTTTGTGAGCAACACAGCTCTTACAACTTAGCATAGCTTTTACAAAACAATTTTGTTTCATTGAAACTAAAAACAAGACAAACTCCTCACTTCTTTTGTATTATTGAAAGAGTAATATATTTGTGTCAGGGAAAGTACTTTTTATTACCACTGCCACTTTGCAACATTTGCATGGGTACTGTAGTCAGAGTCCTATTGCCTACAGTATAGTTCACAGATTAACTGTGCCTATATCTTAGCTTATAACATAGCAGCCATAGATGTGGTCTTCAAAGCTTCTTAAGAATCACTTCAATGAACCCATAGAACCATTCCACTTATTTACAAAATTCATTCAACCTACAGATTGTTAGTAACTAGTCACGCTGAAAGAGTACAAGCCCTCAAATAGTGGAACTTTCATGTAGGCTGTAGCTCTGCTCTTTACTGTACATGGTTCTAAATAATGTAAGCCAATGTACAATTAATACCCACGTCATCACATTTGGGCATTGTTTGCCTATGTGCCGATGAAGAAGTTCTTAATTGCAAGTTAATTTTCACAACTTGCCATGTATACATGTGCAAAGATGAGATAATGCAGTTTAATACCTCCTACTGTATACATATATTTTTATCTTATGTACAGTTAACGATTCAATCCTCATATTCTGGTTTGACCTGAAGAGGTGTACTAGCAATAAGTGATTCATTAAACCAGGGGTCCCCAAGGGTTTGGCCCAAATGTCTGGATGAAGTTAGGGTGAAGTTAGGATGAACGTAGGCCCCAGGTCTCACTCTTGACCCAGGGCCCCTGAAACTCTTCTTGGATAAGCATGGAACCAAGTTGATCACATCATCATATTGTGTGTTTTGTGCCTGAGCTGTTTGAAAATTATGGAATTTAATTAAGTACTTTCTCTCATTAATTGAGCAAGCAGGAAGGAAGTGCCAGGGAATGGAGAACCTGTCAACTTTAGTGCTGCCACCTGAGACTCAGAAAGAAGCTTTGGGTAGTTGGGATGCTTTTCATTCTAAGCCATAACTTATGAACCATTGACAGTAAGTGAGAGATGCATGACAATATTGGCAATGATGTCTTCATGTAATATGGATGTAAGGGGACATAAAAATTCAACATAATGATTTAACAAAATTATTATTTATGATTAATAATTATGTTGCTCACACAAGTCATCAGTATACGATATAAAATCCGAATATAAAACAAGATTATGACAATGACTTGACAAGAATTAGTGGCACTTTAATTAATTGCACAGCCAAACAGCAGGCTGTAAAGCTTTTGAGAAACATGTGCCATAGTGACATTACAGACCACCTTGTGTGAACCATTTTCCTTTATGTAAAGATTGCAAAAACAAGTCACCTGCATTGGCCGATACCTACAAATAGCTACAAAGATTCTGGGTTTTACCGTGTGCAATGTCTTCCCTTTAGGTGGATCATAATGTCAGCCACAGGTATATTCCTTTACATTCAGGCTCTGCTTTAATTGAGTAAAACTGTGAGGATCTGTAAGTCATGTGAGTATGTCCTGCAAACTTCTTTTAGTTTGTGCTTATAACCCAAATTTCTCATATGTACATGCTCCAACATTACTACCATCAGATATAGTTCAGGGGCCCAGCATTACAATCTTTGAGCAGGAGCTACAACAAATGCAAACATGTACATACATGTACACTTAACAATTAATACAAACACACATCAAAATTCAGTATTTGTCATTGAAATCTGTTATCAATTTTACTTACCACTTGACACTGATTGTGATCATACTCACAGCATGGCATAGAAGGATTCGATGTTAATCCCAATTTAGAAGAAAAAAGAAGACTGAGCAGTATAATTCCAATTAATTCATGCTTCATACTTCTACCATGATCAATTCTGAAGAAAAAAGAAAAGGAAAAACTGACACTCATATTTATAAATAGATGTTTTTAGCAGAAAGATCTATTAAATTCAGATTATACTTTTCCATTTTCCGTCCAAGGAGTAATAAATATAATCAATAGGGTCAATTAAATTCACTTACAGTGTGATATGTGACATTGACATTTGATAGGTCAATCCCTTTAAGTATAAGCCCTGTTGATGACCCTTCCAGAATCCTTATTATTTTTACAATTCTTGGTACTGACTCGTAAAACCACCCCCACGGATTGTCTGTGCTCACCCATGTGTTACCACTGTTCATCTCGTGATTGTTGTGTACACTTGCATTTTACAGACTTTCCAATTTGTTGGATTTAGTAGTTTTGTTCTTTCATGCATCAAGAAGATTTTCTAAAAGAAGTTCTACTTGATTTATTAGTCACTCTCTTTTTTCGATGTCTCTGTGTCAGTTTGTGATGTTACAGATATATTTTGAACAGAGAAAAAGTTGATCTAAAGTTGTTAAAATATTTGTCCCTACAGTAAAACTGTCATTTATAATCATCATTTGCTTTCTGTAAACAATAAAGCTGAACTTGCTGAAGACTCATTTTCCACACATCTCTGGTTAACATTATAGACCACTGTAATGTTTGAAAAGGGAATAAGACAGTGGATTCCAGCATAAATATCCTGAGCAGAGTAACCTAACCAATCATATATGAACAAAGAGGGATGGAATACTGTAGCAATTCAACCTATTTTAGCTATGTTCTCTGATAGGGGTGGAGTGGAAAGTAGGGATGGGATGTGGTGGGGTTGTGCTTGGAAGTAGGAAGCCTAAGTATAGCCAGCATTGCTTACAGTTGAAGAAGGATCACCAACTAGTTATGGCTGAGATATGTTGGTATAGCACAGAACTTGTAATCCTGATGTCACTAGTGTGAATCCTGATAAATGTTAAGAATTTATTTGCTATTCAAAAATTTGTATTACTTCCCACTAAGTTTCCTGTTTTTAATACACTCTAAAACGGTAGAGAAAACTTTTTATCAACTTACTCGACAATGGTTACTATGTCACACATTCCGCAGATTTAGTTCTATTGTTTCCAAATTCCACCAATACTTCCTCAAATCTCAAGCCGTTTTAAAACAAATTTATGTCACAATACAACAGGATTCTTTATACGGGTTTCATGGCATCAAAGCCTATAGTCAAGTGTAAATGTACAGTTGGCTTAGAGTTCCTTTCTCAACAAGATATATGCTTGTTAAGTAGGATGCTAAGCTATTTTTCATTTGTGTATATTTAGAAAGCTGTGGAAAATTCTCGTATGAACAATGTTAGTACTATTGCAAAATAATAATAACGATAAAAAGAAAAAAATGATTAACCTGAAGGTAGCATGGCTGGACTCTGATTTTCATATGTAGCTAGGCTAGACTGGTTTGTACACCCAGCATTTTCTCAGCTGAAAGCTTAGTCTGTCCGATATTTATGTTTTCAATTGAGGCGGATCAAAAAGTTACACACAAAAAATGGAAATTAACCCTAAGTTTGCTTTGATAATGTTTTTAAATAATTAAGGGTCATAAGATGCAATTTGGTGCTATCTGGTGATTATCCATCATGAGAGAACAAAAAGATGTTTTCCACTTGAAAAGTTGGGGCTTCAGCCCCTCCATCTCAAGAGGGTTTGGGGAAAGTTTACAACGTGAAGAAGAGTGTTGAAAAAATTGAAATTTTAATTCATGCAGGGTAGTGAATTTTAAGAACTAGGGGTTCACGCCAGGCCTCTGTGACCTTGTCATTGAGAAAACATTTTATTGTTTTTATCTGCTTTAGGAAGTGTAAAGTTACAGCATTTGCCTCATGCCTACATGAAGACTCTCTCTGCTTGTTGAATTGTGCAGCCAGCCACTCTATGCATCCAGTGTGCCATTTGAGAAGTTTGTGCTGTGCAGTGCAAATAGCTTATCTTGTGCTGATAATATCCCAGATAAAGTGTTAATTATGCAGCCAGCAGTGCTACATGTGCTGCAGGATGTAGGGTCAAGACTTAGGCACTATTAATATAGCCTACTCATTACACAATTTTGTGGCGACCTACTAGTGATTTATCAAAATTGAAAACTTGTATGGTAAAGTAAATACTTCAGTTATTCACTGCTATTCTTTACTGATATCTGTTTTGCTTATTATAAAATATTTCACAATATAACCAGTTTTTTTACAATGCAGGATTCTGTGTGTCTGTCTGAGGACACAATGCTTTAGCCAGGGGCGCAAAATCTTTAAAATGCTTTTTTTGAGAAAATGAAACCCTGGAGGTAAACACACTGAAAACCAGGTCTATGCAAAATATAACAAAACACACTATGAATGAAATTCTTTCTTTCTATTAAAAAAACAATTAACAACTTCTCAAAAGAACCCAAATTTCTTCCAATCCTGCAGATAATACTGTTTGAAAACAAAATCATAACAATCAACCCAGCAAGTTACTTAATGCAGTGCTAACAACAATTCTATACAGAGATTTTCATGCTAAATATAGCCAATAATGTTTTCCCGCTGTGATATGATTGGCTAATAGTCCCTTACCCATTGTATGCAAATATTCTTGAATCTTCAGTGCTCAATGATCACAAAGTATGTTGGTTTAACTGCAACTACTTGTAACGTGACTTTCCCCTGTGTAGGGATAGCCAAGTTTGTGGTATAGGCTATCAGCCTATTGGCTAAGGTCATGTGTACATTATGTTCCCCTTCTAGGGGCATTGAGATACACACCTGACAATGATCTCACAGTCACGATGCCAGGGAACTGGGGTTGAGAGTGGATCTGTCTGTTCGTTGTTTGGTTTTCATGCCCAGGTTCTTTTTCTTAAAAATGTTCAAATGTGTGCACTCAAATATATATGTATCCAATTATCGACCCATTTCAATCTTGCCTGTATTATATAAGATTAGGAAAACCATGTTCATGGTGCTTTATCCAAGTTTGTAATTGCATAATTGACTGAAGATCATTGATAGCAGATATCTTATAGGATTGGTATTTCTAGACATGAGAAAAGCATTTGACCAAGTAAACTATTCTAGTTTACGAAATAAGTTAAATCAATATGGAAAGCTCCGTTGCATGGTATAAGTCGATTTTATCTGATACACAACAATCTATGTTACTGTACGTTAATGGTGTGTTTCTCACGTACTGCGGGGTGCCACAGGGGTCAATTCTGGGCCTGTTACTCCTTGGTTTGTTTATTAATGAAATGGGTCTTTATCAATCATTGCTCGGCGGATAGGTATGCACAGATGATACAACTTTTAATACGAAATTTAATGAGGAATGGCTAATGTTTGCAAATGTGCAAGAAAAATCATTTGGTTATAAATAGTAATTAAACTAAAAGCATGTTGATTGGTTCAAGACAAAGGCTGAAATCTACTACAAATATCAAATTAAATATTACCGTTGAAGATCATTCAATTGAAAGTGACAATGAATTCTCTTGGAATGAACAAGTCGATTCCTTTTGCAAGCTTGTTTCCAGTACATTTGCTTTACTTCAATGTATGAAACCATTCATGGATACAAATACTTGTATTCCATTTTATAATGGATATATTTTTATTTATTTTACCGATGTTTGAGTACCTTGTGGACATGTTCCGTCACACAAATCATATACATAACCACTCCCTAAGGTCCACCACACATAATAATTTATTCTTAAGTGGGTGGTATAATACTCAGTATCAGCAGAAAACATGTTCATATGTTGTTGCTAAGGAGTGGAATGAGTTGTGCGGGTAAGAATGCCAACTCCTTAAATACCTTTAAACGTTTTATCCAGGGCTTTCACTAATTTCTTATGCTCTTAATTTCATTTCATTGATTGGTCCATGTTACATATTTGCCGCAGTCAATTTTGAATGTATATATGTTCCCTTTTTCATTGCCATCTTAATTATTGTTCATGTTTGTATTATTATTATTATGCTTCTTTTATTTTTATTTTTCAGGGCCTTGTAAGCTTTAAGCTAACCATGTTTACCATTTAATGCCAAATAAATAAATAAAATAAAATAATACTGTTAGCAAACTGCTTATCCACTAGAGAGCCTGTGTAAGATAATGTGTAAAAGTAAGTTGGCCTGACGTTTCGATCCTAGCAGGATCTTCTTCAGAGGCTAAACAAATAAATAAATAAACAGCCTAAGGCCTTTATCTCAATCCGATATCCTCAATTTAACTTTTAGTTCTCTCACGTTTCATCCGAGGACTTAGGCCTAATGTAACTAATCTGCTGTGCCAACTGAATTAACCATCCGTGTGATTTCATTGCAGCGAATAGTACCAGTAACACTTACACTACAGTTAGTTTTTTCATTGAGGTTTAACGTTAAAACTTGTAACTTTAGAAGCACATATTGTGCAACTTACCACGATGACATAGCTAACTTAGGCCAATATACCTCCTTCACTTAAGTTTAACTTCAGCAAGTCCTGAAAATTCATTGAAACGTTCTCGACTTTAGACAAAACTCTGCAATATTCCAACTGACGAATGGTAATATTAAAACCATTGGAAAGTGTTCCAGTACGAATCTCACCACGGTCTTTCGAAATTCATTTCTCCTTGTAAATCGAGATAATATAACCGAACGCACGCAACGTATTTTACATACTGTCGGCTGGCTAACCTTGATCGTACGTATGTAGCGCCGCATGCATGATCGAGTATTGCTTAGCAACGAGAAGAAAAGTTGTTCTTATCGTCTGTCACCATCGCTGTTATCATTTCACTAGATTGGATTAAAATTATTACAGGGTCGGGATGGAGGAATAAATTCATACTTCCGTTTTCGGTAAATACCAAGAAATTACGCAATTTATCTGTTTTTTAGTGTTTCATTTTAACTTCAAGTACCAAACCCGACGGAATATGGGCTCCTTTATAGTTATTAATTTGAAAATAAGGCTTCAGAATCATGAAGTAGGTCTATTGGTTTAAGTACGCTAATCAGAATGGATCTCCATGCATGGGCTTTAGGTGATACGCACCAAGTACTCGATGATGTAAAGTGCCGTTACTTGGACTAATGGTACACTTTTAGCGGCTAAATAGTGATCAGTGGGAGAAACTTTATAATGACGGTGACCAATACACATATGAATCTATTAAACTTGTTGACAGTTACTTGCACTGTCGCCATGACTCGTGAAAAGATATGCGCTCACAATATGCTAATAGTCAGGCAGGATTTTACCCATGTATTTATTACAACTTTTTCAGAACTACGACGTAAGAAATAGCATGTAACCCTGTATCGATGGCATGATCGCAAGACCTTAAGTTTTCGTAGTTGGGGTCGAAAAGTTTACTTTTCTTCAAAAAAGAAAGTTTGTAGTTTACCATTGCAGATATATATGAATAATAAACGAATAGCCTATCAAGTGATGTTAGGCCTATCTAATATGTACCAAGGGTTTAGTAAGGAGGGGCAGTCAGGCCTGATGAGAGGAGGTGGGGTCAGTGTGATACATTACAAGAACCTGGAGTCAACTGGGGGGGGGGCAGAAAAATGTGGGATCAATTCAATGGATTTCCATTCTAGTCATAAACGTAAAGAAACAAGAGCCCAAGGGCACTGTGGTTCCTTGCGTAGGGGTATATGACAATACACATAATATTATCATCGCAAGATTGGGCTCAAATAGTCCAAGTAATTGTGGTCCTACATGTACCCATAAAGTAACCAACACTATAGCCAACAC
>JAAAKB020176911.1:0-11990 GCA_010014835.2 Apostichopus leukothele | reverse complement strand
GATTACTCACTTCATGATTCTGCATCACAAACTCTCCTTTAATGAGTTATTATCTTGCTCAAAACAGAAAAAAAAATATCTCACTGCAATTCTATACTCTTTGAAATGAATTCTCATGTGTATAACTGACTGATTGTAGAAAAAAGGCCATATGTACACTCTACTACAGTGCTTGCATGGAAAGTTACATGAAATACACTCTATAAATAGAATGACTGCTGTTGTTTCGGCAATTGCAATCGCGATATTGTGTCAGAGTTTATGGCGGGGGCCTCTACGCTTTTTTTTTAGATGGGCTGTTTAATTGTGAAACACCCTTAATACATCGCAGGAAGTATGAAAATTGCTCTGAACTCAAAAAGGTCATTGAAATATATGGCATACTAAATAATTCAAAAGAAGAGTTACACTAGCTGACTAGCACATTCATGAGGAGAAACTTAAGATACCTAAGAAATGTTGGCATGGAAGACAGTTTAGAAAAAAATAAAAAAAATAAAAAAACAAAAGGTCTGCAAAAGGTATAGATATACACAATATATATATATATATATATATATATTGTATACTGTAAAGATTGCCTATGGTTATCAGCGAGGATAATGCTCTTATAAGGCATGCAAATGCTTTCGCAACCACACATACACATTGTGGCATACTGTTAAGATACTTTTCACAGTTTGTTTGGTTAAGATGATGTCATTTTCTCCAATTAAGGGCTCCATTCCACTGGGTTTCATTCGGCAAATTATTAATGCTTCACCTAACAAGCTCAACAATGCGGCGTCATTATCATCAAGGACCGGACTGACAGCATGCATAAATCAACTCGCTCAAGTCATTAAGGAACTTATGAAGTAGAAAATGATAGTAAAGAAAATCATAGTTCTGTAGTGACATCAATTGACGTTCATTATTCATTTACTCAATCTCAAAACCAGAGCGACATTGACTGAGAATTTGATTTGAATATGACACAAGGAGAAGTACCGGTTTGTTGATTCCAGCTAGAGGAAGATCGTAAATGAAGGCAGCAGTCTTTGAAGTGAAGTTAACATCGCCCTTGAATGTACGATAGAGACCGAAAATGGTCGCCGAATCTAAATCTTTTAAATCTCCTTTTTATGGCCGAGCAGTGACAGTTCCCGTCGAGACATTTCAATGGGGATTATCGATGCATTTTAACTCTGTTTGAGAATACCGTTGAGATGTATACAGTCTACAGTAGGTTACCGTCTGCAATTGGTCATTTAATACCCACTCAGACTATACTGTGGATCAAGTTTTGCAAAGTATAGTATTTGCCCCTGAACATGCTGCAGGCTGGACCAAAGATATATACTCAATAAATCTGAAACTTCTATGTCTCATTCACAAGGTTCTTTTTTGCCCCATCATCAAGACTATTCATGTAATCATAACCTACAGCAGATTCTTTCCACACTTGGTTGTGAATTACTGTTCTAGTGAGAGAGTATACAACCCTCGGCTGAGCGATATGACTGTACCTGTCGATTGAAATCCAGTCTGCCTATGGAAAAGATCTTGCTAGGATTAAAACATCTGGCATCTTTTACTTTCATACGGTATCTGGAATCCACTCAGACATTGAAATATGGCTAAAGTGTTGCAATTTTAATATGCCACAGACAACCATGATGCATGCAAGATCAGAAACTAATTTCTACATGATCAACTTAATACCAAACACAGAACATTTTAATATATCAGAATCTGAGAATACCGTACCTATTGACAGATACAACCTGTAGCTCAGGAGGAACAGCTACTCAACGAGGTTTGAATACTGTACATCGCAACTGCATCGATCCATTGGACATACTTTAACACTAGTTGTTAGATTTATCCATCAAATAGCAGCCTTTCATGACCATTGCCATTTCAAGGTTTAAACGTCTCTATTTTCACCATCCGCACCACCCAAAGTCCTTGCAACCAACTGGATTACTAAATATACCATGTCAAATGTGGGATGCTTGTACAGTAGGAGAAACTCTTTTGTGCTCTGCAGTTATACAGGTACAAGATATATGCAGATCTGCATACATAATCCCTATTCTGTGTTATATTGATTCATCCTAGCTGAGCAGCATCCTGCAGCTCCTGCAGCTTTTCCTTTTTGAGACAGTGCCTAAATCTAAACAAACCGCATTATAAAATAGTGCAGCGGTTCCCTTACTGGGTGCATGAACCCTCAGGGGGTGCGTGAGTTCATCCCAGGGGATTCGTGAGACATTTCTGAAAGTCAAAACTAGAGTACTTTTTGTTGAACTAAAATCTGGCTGTTATTCGTATTATAGTATAATAATGATTTAGATCTTGTCTCGAAAAGTTGGGGGTTCGTGGACAACTCTGACATCCACAGGGAGTTTGTGGGGGGGGGGGGAAAGTTAGGGAAACCCTGACATAGTGGTTGGGTTATCATGATTGACAATACTATATATATGCACTCCTATCTATATAGCTTATTAACAACTGGTAATATCCTTGCACTGTGCCCCAGACAACCCCTCTTAAGGTCACTGCCCTCTACCTTCTGAAACTACCCATTACACAAGATTTCTCATACGGCATGTCTCCGGGTGTACATATATTAATGTCATGCCCTTCCTATACAAATTCCGAGTAAAACTTCCCGACAATAGACATCTATCGCAAATATCACAGAATCGCTTCACACCCATCACCAATATACTTTTCACCGTCATTCTCCCCCTCTCTCTCAGGTATGGAAAAGAGTAGACGACATTAAACTTACTAATTACTACATGTACCGACACTGCTTTTATGGAGATTGACACAAGACTAAGTAATCATTTGATGTCGATGCCTTGATTACCGTTAAGTGATCTTGTTCGACACTCTTGGGGTACCTCGAAACCGAAAGCAGTCGATGTCCACTGTAAATATTCTTACAGCTCAACATAAATATACCATGATATCATGTCAATATATCGAGATATGTACATAGTGGAACAATAATGTGACATGTCCCTTGGTTTCACAGCAGCAATTTATGGCCAAGCAACGTACAGACACGAAAGTCAACAGGAGGATTAACTGCTTTAAAGCTTCCAAGAGGAAATTGCTCTGGGTATTTTGTAGAGGTTGCTATGATGTGAGTCAACAAACTGCTTCCAAACAAAAGAAATACTAAAATGACAGGCAAAGTGACTGAGACAATCATGCATGGAGGAACCATAGTGTGATATATTTGAAAGGATTGATGAAGGTGCTCGAAAGATTTTTTAACATTTTATTACGTCTACAAAGTTGAATTATTGCTATTAGAGAGTATCAAACAGTGACACTAGGAGCAGACTAAACTAATATGGAGCAGCTGTTTCACATTAATTAGAAACAACTGTTGCTTTTTGAAATCCTTTTTTGGCATTGACTAGGCAAAAAATTGGCCCAAACCTTTGTAGATGGCAGCGGCTGCCATGAGAGTGTCGCGATGAAGTATTTTTCGAGACCATGATGCATTGTTCTCTGCCATTCCCTTCAGATCTATCAGGAGTTCAAACGTCGACGGATAGTTCACTGTAATTTCTTCAACATCCTGTTAACAGTAAAACAAATTATAATAAAAAAAATAAATAAATAAAAAAACAACTTTTCGGTTGTGTAAAGAAATCGTAGAAAGTAGCAAATCATGTAAACTTAAAGAAGAGATCCTTGCAGGAATCTTTATTTCATTTCAAAAAAAGAAAAGGAAAGTGAATTATGCAATCAAAAGAGACTTTATGCAACTTAGATATAAGATCATCAGTGACATGTCAGATACATAATTTTACTTTCTGAAATGAGAACCTCAAAGCATATCATTACTCATCCACTGACCGATTTCCAGATACAGATGACTCCATCAATGGCAACAGGAGCAAAAACTCCCACCCCTAAACATACAACTCATCATCAGTGTTATAGCATACATTTACTTCAAATCATGACAGAATATGATATATCCCTTCCGGGATGCAGTGTATAAATTGAAGAATAACAGTACCAAACCCTGGGGGACACCATTATCAAGACCCTGCAGTACACCTACACATTGGGTCCTTTCTTTAATAATGATTCAAACCACTTTTGGATTTGACTTTCCAAAATGCATACAATTTCATAGCAAACTGCCAGTGAGCTATGATTGCCACAGGTTGAGATGATTGGCACATCAGCTGTATTTAGAGGCTATGGTTGCATAATACTCCAATATTCTTCATGTTGTAGTTATGAAGTGTTTGGATTTCACCTCCCAAAATACATACAATTTAATAGCATTAGCTGCTAGTACTGCTAGACTCCTGACAAGTTGAGATTATGGAGATAATTCAGCTATATACAGTATAGAGGCTATACATGTTTTTACACTCCACTGTATGTAACAACGCAGCTCAGTGAAGAAAGTTTAACTTTTTTGGACAAGTGTGTATCACTGTCTCCTCAAAACAGTTTCATTGACCAAACAGCATCCCTGTTTTAATGTAAAAAGCAATTTACGAATAATGCATTGAATGAATGAATTCATAATGACGAACAAATCAACGACATCCCCAAACCCGGCAAGTCTGCTTATTAAACTCACCAAAAGAATTGCTAAAAGCATAAAACTATCATTAGAAAGACACAAAACTTAACCCAATCAAACATAGGACAAAAAACTTGTATATTTTTCAACATTAACTGCAACAAAACATCTCAGTCAAATGCCAAATGAACTAATATATGCAGAGAGGTCAAGAAAAAAGAAGCAAGTAATATATACCAGTTTCAATTAACACAGTAAAATATCACAGTTTATTATTACTAAATACTTTCATAAATTCTAATAACTCAACCAATGCATTGGTCCTTGTAATGCATTGTAAAAGTGTGATTTGAGGCAACAAAAGTATCTGTTTTCCTATTGAGTTTTGTGAAATTACATCAATTGGTCCTTGTACCTGTAATGCATTGGCCCTTGTAATGCATTGGTCCTTGTAATGCATTGTAAAAGTGTAATTTGAGGTAACAAAATTAACTGAGTTTCTATACAGTTTTGTGACATTTACATCAATTAGTCTTTGTAATGCATTGGTCCTTGTAATGCACTGTACAAGTGGTATTTGAGGCAACAAAAGAATTTGTTTTTCTATTGAGTTTTGTGACATTACATCAATTGGTCCTTGTAATGAATTGTAAAAGTGTTATTTGAGGCAACATAAGTTTATGTTTTTCTGTTGAGTTTTGTGACATTACATCAATTTGTAATACGTTGGTCCTTGTAATGCATTGTAAAAGTGTTATTTGAGGCAACAAAAGTATGTTTTCCTACTGAGTTTGTCACATAACATCTAAGAAACTGACCTATTCATACAGACTAAGCAGACCTGACTCTTTAACTGATGTACCCGCCGGCCCCGATGTTTAAAGGGTAATTTCTCAAAATTTAATATTGGTATATGGAATTACAACCTGAATTGATTATGCAGTTGCTTTGCAGTATGCAACATATGGAAATTAATATTGCGCCCAAAAATCATCTTTCGGAGAAGGCAATATTGCATAATACAAACTAACTTAGGGAGAGTTAACGATCTATTGCCTTTTGATGGTATTCACGGGACGGGGAGAGTTTGCTAATGATGAATAGCAATCAAAGCAAGGCTTCTGTTTAATTAAAGATATATGAAACCTCTTCCTCCCAACCCATCCAGTTTCCTCTGGGAACGTAATAGACAACTTTCTTGTTTTGTGACCAACTCTTAGAAGGAGACAAAAAAAAAAGGAGATGGATGGATTTGTGAGGATTAGGTATAAACTGACAAGTTACCACAGAAGTAATCACTTTGATTTATTTTGATTTATATTTCTTTATACCATATGAAATTTTTGAATTAATTTCAAAAGAGAAATAGAAATTAAGGAAAAGGCCACTGCTACGAAATAATGCAACAACAAAAACAATGGAATGGGTTTTGTTTTGTGCAAAAACCTGTGAGTTATTTTTGTCACAGGCACCTGTGGGGCCCTATGTCATATCATATTCCTTGTCTCATTTGCATGATTGGAAAAGAAACATTTCCCAAGATGCACCTGAAATACAAATTTTGAGATTTATGGTTCTTCTGAGAAATGCCTTCAAGCTGTTTTCTTTTAAGCTTAATATTTTAACTTTGCAGTCTGGTTTTCCCTCTGTGTATGAAATTCTTTGCATTTCATGTCAACTTTTTGCATCACATATTAGGATATTGATGTAGTGGTTATGCTAGTTATATACAGCAATGCATGTAAAACACATTTGCTTTTAACCATGTTATCAGTATATAACAAGTCTTATTTAGAACATTGTATATAACAGGACATGCTCTCTTTAAATGAAAATTCAGAAATTCATTGCTTCATAAAAAAAATGCTAGAATTGAAAAAGTCTTTAGTTCAAAACCTCATAGCATTTGGTATGGTAAAGATATCTTTTCTTTTCTTCAAATTTATTGGCATTTTGTGAATTTTTGTATCTGGCAACACTATATAGTGAATGTTGTCATCGGGTCATTTCAGCTGGTATTTGTTGGTGTCTCTCTACTTTGACTCACTTTTCACAGATGAAAATAAGATTTCTACATAAAAAATTTGGAATACAGAAAATGCATTCACAGCTACTGTTAGCAAATATTCCAAATGTGTCAGATTTAAAGGCTAAATCAAAAAGACGTATATAATAAAGAAGTTTGATGTATGTAGCAATGTCGCATGATGAATGACAGATCCCCTACCATGATACACTCCCTGTAAGAATCGAGGGTTTAGCCAGTCAGAGAAGGTTATATTCAAACAGCCATATTTCGAGATAAGGACAAGATATTGACATGGGATTTTCAACTGTGTGGTATAATTTTCCTCTCTAAAATTAAATTTATACAAATGTCACATTTTCTGCCACCAGGATATCCCTTTAACTGATTTTGTTAACATTCTTGATTTGGTTTAATACACATCCAAAATTCATGAAATATCAGATACTGAAGTAAAAAAGTAGATTATTTTGAAAAAATAAAAGAGTAAAATATAAAAACACATGGAATATTTGTGAGTGTTCTTTGTAAACATCACACCTGTGTTGTAAACTTTCTCATTCTTTGCTCTCTCACATTGAACTTGTTCACCTTTAGATCTGTGATTGCCTCCTATTTTTGCATGAGTTTTACAAGAAATATATTTCCCCCTTTTCCGTTAAAATACTAAAAAACAAAGTCCAACATGTCTCTTGACTCTGTTCACTGCCACACCACCCATTTACATTCATCAACATGTTTTTGACAAATGGTTGTAAAACACTTTGCTTCCCTGAAAAGGAAACAAACAGTCTTGAAAGTTTTATAATCACAAAAACAGATTAGGTCAAGGCCAGTTGGACTACTGTTAGTCCGGGTTTCTTTAGAATCTATTTTATGGAGCAGTGATGATGGGTTGCATCTGCCTGTATTCTATTTTGCATAATTAATTATTATAAAAGCCCAAAAAAAAGAGCCATTAGTAACAAATTCACAAAGATTAAATGATTGATTGGTCTATAAATTTGCCATAAAATATTTATTTATAGTTTATTAAACTTTTTCCTGCATGCACAAACAAAACAGTAGGAAGAAAAACATCTTTGCAGTATGATAATGGTTAAGACATAATTGGTTCATCATACTGAGATGTACATTGATCATGGATGTTACAATTAAACATTTCCATTCTCATATTTCCTTTGATTAAAAAACATTCTGTGATATTAAAGCAGGTTTCTGCATACAGTAGATATTCATAAATGTGTGATATGTAATCAATATTGAATTCCTTGAATGACAATACAGATAATTAGCTTGACTACTAGAGTTTGAATGATGCCAAGAAAGCCAAAGATTCCATGGTAACCTACATAGTAACACCATGGTTCATCATTCAGAGCCCTAACAGCAAGCATGGATCTAGTCAAATTAAACAACCTCATATTGAACTCTCATTTTCTTCAAATCATAAAGGCTTTGTGATATTTAAAGCAGCTTGTTTAGCTAGATTTGCATAAATCAGGACATTCAATTATTCATTGGATTATTATAGCTGGGCTTAAGAAGTTTTAATTTAAAAGCATGATTGAGACTATAGAGATTTGTAGATTGTGATTGCTCTTATTATGTGATGGACAATTAAAAGAACAAAGTGTCCATGAAACAAAATTTTGAAAATCCAGTGAAATAATCACTCAATGTTATAGGAACATTCTGGGAAAACCTGGAAGTGGGTCTTACTTTGCCCAAACTCATTTTCAACGATATCTGGTAAGTTTAGTAAACTTGGCAAATCAAATTAACATGTAGCTTTACTCAGTACTCAAAGAACTGATCAACCATGTTACGAAGATCTCTTTTTTATATCAAGTTTAAAGGTACAATAACTTTCTCTTTTTTCTTTTTTTTCTCTTAAGAACTAAGCTTTGTTACTTTTACCATCACATCATCTCAACACTGAACAACATCGCTTGAGAAAGTAATCATTTGATTATAACATGGGCATAGAGATTAATCTACTGCAAAACTGAATCGTTAATCACAAAACAAAGAAAGGTTTCTCTGTTAGTACCACTAACTATGACAAACAACACAACCACATACATCAACACAAACACACATGTACAGACACCCACCAGCAATAGCTTTCCCTCTACTAAAAATACTCACTATAGTTATTAGTTTATATAACAGATGATGAAAAAAATTAAGACCACAGTGAAAGTTCCAAAATCTTTTACAACTTAGAAATAGATACAAAATCCATGTCCCTTGTTGAACGACTAGTGAATAATAATCTCTACCTATATATCTACATTTATTTCAGCTATACAGTATCAGTGTCATTTTGTTTCAACATCATAGGTGTATCGTATCACTTGTCCACCTGTGCATGTACTTCTAATTATCTATGGCACTATTAAACATATGCTCATTGGGTCATGAAATTTTGATGGCTGTCTTATCCATCCTGCTTAGAAAACAACTGAAGTAAACTAGACATGATAGATAAGCTGAGGATGGATAAGCTGAGTATCACAGGTGGTGCTCTGTTGCTATCATCAATCCGATTGGATATATAAATTCTTTATGGTCGGAGATGAGATATTGCAGATATTTTGTGGTGGGAGCTAAAGAATTAAGGCACCCTACAGCGGTGGGATATCATGGTTGCCATGGAAATGCTTGGGATGGTTCAGCTAGCTGCATTACTATAGTGTAAATAAAAAAAACTAAAAAAAAACTTTGACTGATGGTTCTAACTTCAATAAGTAATTCATACATTAGAACCATTTCATGAAAATCTAGAGTACGGTTGAAAACTATCCCTTTTTGGATAAACTGCAAATTTTTAGTTCAGTACAAAATTAAGAATATTTTAATACTGGATGCCACTTGTTTAATACGTTTGGGTGGTAATATCAGCTCCAAGTTTGCAAGAATTGTTCCTATTGACAAGCAACATATTAATAACCTTACAATATATAAAATTACAAAATGCATCTTTAAAAATTCAAATGGCGCATGGAAATTGAATTTCAAAGTTAAGAAGGTGACTTTGATGACATTAGAATGTCTTGCATTTTATAATAGTCAAAGTTTAGCTCTGGAATGTTCTCTAATAGACAGATGTACCATACATTCTCATCCTTAGCCAATCATGTACTATTACCTACTACTTTCAATGTTTTGCTATTTCAATTTTTTCTTTCTTTTTCAGTCGTCCAACATGCCAAACTACCCCTAAACTTACGTCCTCCTGTTTATATTTTTATAATGAATAAATGAAAAATGGAAAACTAACAAATAAGTCAGCACAGCAATTTATGGCTAGACCAAGATTCAAATCACAGTGACCACTGGGTTACAATTGCCCGGTGACCTACCAGCTAAGCTATGTATCCAGCCTTTAGCTGGTGGCAATATCTAGGGGGGGGGGGGGAGGAGGGTTGCCACAGTGGCTTGCATACTTATATGCAAGCGGAGAGAATGCGCCAGTTTCATTTGATAATTAACCCAGGAAGTGGCAGGGATGGGATTTCAAGGGGTTGCGGATTTGGGTATCTTTCTATATCATCTATATTTTTTACACGAGCTGAATCTTTTAACGCAGGTCGCACATGGCACTGGTGTCTGCCGAAGTCAAACTTCTAGCCAGCCTTCTAAGTAATCCAATCAATACCTTTTACCTCTGTTGCAAATCATTAAAGTTGATTCTCATTTCATAAATGCACCGGTTTCTCTAAAGCCAGACACCGTAACGTTCCCATAAATTTTTTACTTCTCCCGCATACGGCGGCCATTTGTCTCAATTAGTAGACAAGATCGTAAAAAAAAAGGAAAAAAAAGGACAGAGTGAAACGCAAACATACACATAAAAGTTAACCGATGAAAATACCGAGAGAATGCTCTTCAACCAGAATTAACTGAGCACTTCCCTCCACAAACTGACATTTCAAAAAACCTAAAATAGCTCCTCAACTCTCCACAACAAGAATGGGTGACCTACTGTATCCCTTAAATTGGATCAATTTATAAAACAGGTCAATAAGCCGGGATCTTAGTACCTCTAATCAAAGATATGCCACTCTCGGCAAAGTGGTTTCTCTTATTCGACATTGATATAAACTGGCCAGATCAGGTGTATGATGTTCCCTTATTTGCATTGATACAATTTTTTTTGCTCTTTTTTCCTCTGTCTTTACTTTCTCTATTTTTTTAAATATTTTTTTTTCATTTTTTCCTTGACAACTGTTAAATTGCTGTCCTCTTCACTTCACACATGTGTCAATTTTCTCTCTCTGATAATTGTTTTGGCAAACAAATGCCAAAGATTGGCAACATTATGACCGGGAGACTATTAGTTGCTTCCGAAGATATAGCACAGGTGAAGTGGTTCACGTGTGAAGTTTTAACCGCTCTCCGGGTTCTTGCGTCGTTATCTCAGAACGGGGGAGGCGGGAGAAAAAAAATTAAGGATTGGATTTCCTCATCTCACTCACTGGCTTAATGAACAGAACTTAGTAACATCAGAGACACTCCACCTATCCCTTTTTTTATGTGGAAAAGTTCAAAATAGTTTGAAGTTTCCCTTAATGTCAAAGGTAAGAACTTGTACACAATCAACAACATGTTTTCCTCGCTAAATCCTAAAGGAACCTTTTTGTTTTACAAAACTATATACTTGATAAACTTACGAATATAGCAAGAATAAGAATATTAATCCAATTATGAAGGCAGAAATTAATTTTACACATGACCAGCACATCCGTCTTCTCCGTCCAATTACATCCGTCACGTAAGACCACCGATTACAATCATTTTATATCTTTGCACCAAAAATTTTCCATTACTTAAAGTGGGTGGTAGTACTAGTATCATGACTGAGCTTAAATTTACTCTGATATTTCTGATCTCTGATATAAAAATTCACCTCATTCTGTGTTGCCATAACTACCTTTGACACAACAAAAATCATCAGATGCTGTATTAAAGAGCTGTTATGATATGTTGCTCATTCGGAAGGGGGCAGATCACTTTCAAAAAGTGCTGTCTTGATGTCGACATGGGGCGGTGACAATAACATGCTGATCAATGAATGAGTAAGACATATCTGTGCAACTATGGAAGTCAGTTCTTTCTTATAGTTATTGGGAATTCATATATAGTGCCCTTCAGTTCTTTCTTATAGTTATTGGGAATTCATATATAGTGCCCTTTTTTATCTCATCGCTCCCCAAGGGGAGGATGAGATGTTGTAGTTCCTTTGCCAGTTGGACTATATACAGCTATGTCAGTTGCCATAGCAACAGTTTCCATGGTGATGGTTGAATTTCCTGGGTAGCTACTCTCGGGGAAATCACCCATGGTGGGGCACCCCTGAGTTACCTGAAGTCCATGGCAGGGAGGGGTCAAACGGGTGTCTGTGTG
>JAAAKB020176800.1:0-11990 GCA_010014835.2 Apostichopus leukothele | reverse complement strand
GTAATCCATAAGCCCTTGCGGGTTTCTCCCACATTTGTGGTCGCTTAAGCGTCGTAAAAATAACTGCTGATTATTATACTTTATTCACAAATATTTCCATGCATTTGTAATCAGCTTTCGATGGGATGGATTTTCAAGCGATTCCTGCTTCAGTTTGCTTTGTACTGTCTGGAAGTGTATGAATGTGCACACTAATTTACATTTGTGCAATACCTCCTGCAAAATATGCAAAAGAATATTTATCACACACATCAAGCTGTTGTGTCTGATAACCAGTAAAAGGCCTCATATTAATACGTTGATTTCAAGAGAGGCAGTTGTTAGAAGAAGGAAGAAGTGTTTACAAAATCCTATAATGTTGGATCTTATAGATCTATACTTATTCACAACTATTTCCATGCATTTGTAATCAACGTTCTATGGGATGGATTTTTAAGTTAAAAAAATGTAGTCGCCGGGAATTTGATAGAGGGTGGTATTAAAGGTCATTAATTGGAATGTCAATCCATCAAGTGGACGAGAAATTGAGTTGAAAAAAATGAAAAGTTTAAATATTTCATGCAGCCTCAGAGAAGATTTGCGATTCTTTGTATGTCACATTAAATGGCTCATTACTCACTGTCGGACACCGGATACTACCCTTTGGTGTTGCCGGTAGACTGATTAATTTACATCTTAATTGTACTAATAATTAATCAAGCGTCAACCAAAATTTTTAAGTGCGATGTTTGTGAGCCGAGAAATGGAAGCCTCGGCAAGGAAGTAGCTCTGGGGCCCAACTTTTTTATTGCTATTATTATTTCATAAATTTTTACTTCCCTGCAATTCTTGAGGATTTTTGCCTTCGTGTCGATGGAGAAGTTAACCTGTGTAACTTGATTCCTTCTCAATGTCTGTGAAAAATGTTTGTCGCACTTAGAGAATCATGAGGGAAATTACTATTTGGGGAAACTCGCGGCAATATTACCACTTTTAGCCGAATGAGCTCTCGGTGAAAGGATTTTAGAGGCAGACTCGAGCCATCTGATCAGCTCCGAAAGTTTCTGCTGAACTCTTTGACCTCTGTGTCACTGTTCAACTCAGCTGAAACATTGTGGACACTTTGTGCATGTATTGTACTTAAAGGAGTCGCAAACTCTACCATCATCAGATGTTCATGATGAACATCCCCCTCCATCCTCACTCCCACCCCAAACCAAATCTATCCGAGATCCCTACCCTCATCTCAAACACCTAAGCGCAGTTGTATTCCATGTGGGAGAGATGTTTTTACATTTACTGTAGAAGGAAGTTTTAAACAGACATCACTTTGTCACTAATTTGCTAGAACTGTGTACTTCTTCACTCATTGCCTTTTCATTGTGTAAATTAATTGGACATTTGCAAATGTTTGTTGGTTCAAGAAAAATGAAGATTTTAATTTGAACACCTAGTACTCCTAGATTGTATAACTGATACAGTATAATTACATCAAAAGTGCTGTTTTTTTGTGCTTTTTTTTGGGGGGGGGGGGGGCGAGGGGGGTACAGTTGAGTACCTTCTGGGTAACTTCAGATTATCTTCTGATAATGAAGTAGACTTGAGAAGCTATTGCAATGGGAGGGGGAGGGGGTGAGATATTTTGGAGATATCTACCCGTGGTCTACATTGGCAGAAATGGCCACAGAGGTTTAATACATGGATTAAGAGGAAGATTTATCACTTTTCATGGGTCATGGGGAAATTTACAAAGCAAAATATAATAGATATCTGATTGCTGAAAGTTCATTTTCGATTGAAGATCTATTCATGAAGCAAATGGAGGTGTCTGGCAGGGGGAGGAGGGGAGGGATGAGGCTTAGTAGAAGGGAGAGAAACATTTGGTCACAGGTACAGCTAGGCCTGCGTTGTTTATCCTAGCGTAGATTCATCATTTTGGGGTTCACGTGATGTCACTTCAACCTTGGTTAAAGTACTTTTTGGAAAGCCGATCGAGACAAAATTTGTACATAGTTTCCATCATGATACTAGCACTTTACGAACATTACTTTCAATAGATTATTCCTTTTCGATAGTTTCCAATATTGTCGTTTTCTCACCTTATCTCCATTTAGACCTCTTAACGTACTTTGTAAAACCTTGAAAGAGAAACCATTGGGAATAAAGTTTACAGTTTGATGAGCATTGGACAGTGTGAATGGGTGTTACCAAAGACAAAGATATCGCCACAATTTTGAGTCAAAGAAAATGCAATATGCCATGATATGCTATGTACCAAGCTAGCGTCTGTATAAATGCACTATACCCTTTCACAGAAAATATCATTCTCAAAATTATTAACAGTACATTGACTAAGATTGCAACTTAATTTTGAAATAGGAGGAGAAAACATTGAACAGTAGTTTTAATACCAGTATAAATACACGTTCTACGATATCGAGTTTTTAACAAATTTGGGAGAGCTGGATTAAAGTACTGTCGATACATCGTTCTGCAGTTTTGGCAAGCTTAAAATCATGTATCAGCAGTAGTTTTAATTGTGAAAATCATTGAGAAAAATCTTAGAAATAAAATTTAGAAACAAATGTTGAAATAGCAAACCTGAAGCTTTAAACAATGAATTGATGCATTTGGCAGAAATAAAATTTAATATTTGATAAGTGTATGAAGTTTAAGAATTGATTCGCCATCATAAATCACTTTGCTGACAACAACAACAACAACGAAAAAGATAGCTCTTAAAATTGCTTTCTCGTCATGTGCGATAGATGGTTTGTAATTTAAGCTGTTTGAGATTGCTCTACAGCAGATATCAAATATACTTGCAGCCATCTACACAAGCATGTATGCAGTCTTTCTTTGGCATGTTCAATGATAGGGAGGTGTACAAAGTGTATATACTGTATACAAAATGATGTGCTAATAAACTAATGTTATCATTTTTTATGTGAGCGTAAAAATTGCACCCAGGGAGGGAGGGGGGTCCAGGATATTAAAAAGGAGGGGACATGGTGTCCCTGGTGTCATTGAAGCTGACTCCCATGCTAGGGGTGTTGGTGTGCTCCCTCAGAAATGAACTAACATTTTAGATGTTAAATGGTGTATCGTAAGGCATAATACATAAGCCTTTAAATTTCGTCTACATTCAAGGTTGTGCTGATAGCTATTGTTTTATTATTTTTTTGGTGAGGTTGAAAAGTAAGTGTACACCCCCATATTCCCCCCCCCCCCCTTCCCTTGGTCCATGCCATCACAGACCGCATACTGTGGTCCACCATGGAGTAAGACCGGAAGAGTTTACCTGTGAAAAAAGGAGTCTGTAAATCAACCACATTTAAAGAGTTAGGAATAAGATATTGAGATGAGATTTTCAACTAGCAGTGTATAATATCATAATGATTGTCTTCCATGTAAGTGCCACTATTGTCTGCCACTGGGATATATCCCTTCATTCTTGCCAGGCTACAACCTGGAAAAAAAACTTTTCTGCTTCTTTCACTTGAGCATAATTCTTTTAGTACTTAGCAATTAACAAAGTTATATATTGTCAATGGACACACAAAAAAAAACTATGAAAAACAGGAAGTTGTACATGTACCAAGACAAGAATTAGTCTCGTTAATCGTTGCCATCATGAGGTTACAAAATGTACTCCTGGAGTGTTAGTTAAACTGCATAGAAACCTTCTCGGGGATTATCTTTTAAGTCTCTCGCAAACTCTCCTTCTCCTACCCTATTTGCATTTCTTCAAACCATCCCATTCTTCAAACAGAAATATAACCTTAGTATTGTCAATTCCCTTGCCTTTAGTTTCTGCGAAACCTACTTCAATTGTCACTAGATCGTAAGATATTTCCCCAATATCACTTCCCCCCCCCCCACCCACCCCCCTCATCCAATGTAGAAGATAATCCTCATAAACTGCCTATAGTTAATAACCAAGACGGACTTACGGATCAAAGTTACTTAATTTCCAGGGAGACGTTAACTACACGTGTTTTGCAGTTTGGCAACAACCTCGATTACGTTCGTTTTGGCACGGTATGTTGCAGGATTTGTCTTTCTAGTTGCCCTTCACACTATGTCATCCCTCTGTGCTATATTTCGGATGAATTATGCAAACTTTGCGAGTAAAGTTCTACCATCAACTAGCAGTTAATTCACTGTTCTGTACTCTGTGGATTTATTCAGATAGTCACAGTGTTTATTGTTAGATATGTTACATACATGTGAGAGCTAAAAGGGAGGAGAAAGTTTGGAGTGTACTCAGTGTAGGTGATGTTTCTACAGCTGTTCTGGTTTGTAAGACCTTCAGATAAATGCCAGGAATTCTCCTTTAAGACTACAATGACTTTGGCTCCTCGGTGCAGGCCTACTGTAAATATTAATGTCAAATCGTTTCTTTTACAAAATTCTGAACCAGTGAGTTGTGTCCATGGCAACTCTCAGAGTATTGACTTGATTTGTGGATTTATGCAACAAACCTTGCAGAGTGTCAACATTTTTTATAATCGAGAGTTTTATTCTCCTGGTTACAGAAGGGGGGGAAAAAGGATATTACTTGAGAAAAACTTTTACTTTTACCACACTCTTAATAACATCTTGTAATGTATGCGCTGGGTACGTGTGAATGAAGTAAAGGTAACAGCCTCCTGTTGGTGACGAAAAGATTTATATTTAATCCGATCCACTAATTCAGTTCACAATGAAAATCTACAGTATAAAACAGCTATCACACGAGAAGCCCTCGTACCAAATTTTGTAAATGATCATATTCAAAGCGGGTAGTGCAAAAGTGGTCATGCATATACTGCAAGCTTTCTCAATAATTATAGTGAGCAATGAAGATGAACTATCCGATGTAGTAAATATACAAAAGCAGCCATATTTTATACAAATGTTTACAAAGCAATTTTATCGAAAGTTTGCTTTCTACAATTAATTTGAGGCTTCTGGTATTTTGACATCGTCGACGTTTAGTCTCAAATCATGATGACATATTTTGACATTATCATTGTAAATTTTTAAATCATGATCGTATGGAAAATTGGATCATCATCATGATAATCATCATCATCATCATCATCATCATCATCATCATCATCATATTCAGTATTGTGACTCTTTCATCATTCCATATTTCTCAGTTACTGGTTCGTTGTTGCCTTTTCTGGTACTATCATGCGATTATTCAAGCTATAATACTTGTTATGCAGTGCATCCCTCATATTCGTTTGCCGGTAGTCTTATTCGTACACACGGCCACCCATACGGTGGAGGGTAATTTATGCAACTCTGTGTAGAATCGGCAATTAAACGACTGTTGATTACATATTAATCCATCATCGCCATTTTAAGTGCCAGAGGTTTCCAGGTTTGACAGTGATTGCGCAGGTATGCCTTGGGAAATGTCCGACTCCAGTAGGATTTAAATGACCCGCCTGTCAACAGCTTCCTATTTTGGCAAATAGATTTGGAACATCACTGGCTGCTTTCATACATAGTTTACCAGCAGCTTAAACCAGAGGGCAGTGAAATATGATCCGTTTTGCCACGGACTTCTTTGACCGAAGTCAAGTTATTTATTTTTCGGGGCCTGGAGTTAAGGTAATCCTGTATATTTATCTAGCGAGTGAGGCCAATTCTCACGCTACTCTGGTTGCGTCCAAGCAATTTTCTCATCTGGGTATGAAAGTTACACCTCTGTGAATGTTTGTTCTTGATTTTTACTTACTTTGGAGGTTCAACAGCTTGTGAAGGTCAAGGTTTTTACACTCAAAGATGTTGTGACTTTGACCAGTGGGATCAAAAAGTGTCAGAGAAGTTTGGGGCACTGTTTGTTTCTTTTTGTTTCTTTATTCTTACTAGCATGATGGTTATTCAAATCTCATCCATTTAATCAATTGCAGAAGGTCCGTTGAGATCAACAAAATTTATTTTGGACTTCAAAGAAAAAAAAAGAATATGAGTTTGCTTATGTCGGCTTGAAAGAAGCACACATTTGTGTGTTAATTGTTATTGGAACAAACTAAGCTAGTTTGCATGCAGAAGTATTGCATAAGACAAACTACAAGTACGGTACATTATGAAGAAGAAAAAATTAGTAAATTTTTATTATTATTTTTTTTTAAATTTCCCCTGCCCCCCTCCCTACCCGACCACCAACCACACACATGTACAATTCCTCCCCCTCTATTTTCATCTATTTTGTAATTTATTAAAAAATGCAGCAAAAAATTGCAAATGATTTTTTTTTTTTCTCTCAATTGATACCGAACCCATCTTTTCTGTTAATTAGAACTGTTGGTATTTGTTTTTGTCTACTTTTTGTGTGTACTTGTCTACATGTTTTTCATTTGTTTAAGCAGCCAACCTATTGAGTTGAAATTTGATGTAAAATATGTTATTGAAGCTTATTATCCAATTATAACTCTGTCTAGATCATTACATTGACAATCCAACTTTCATTTAATAATAATGTTGTATTTTCCCAGTTTGCATTAGTTTATACATGGCAATGGATTCTGATTCAAACAAAAGTGTCTGGGCTAATTAAGAAAATATTTTGAACTGAATGGATGTGATTAATTACTTACTGGCTGCAGTAATGGCCTTCACTTGGTGAGTGGAATCTCATATAATATCTCAGACTGATCGTTTACAATTTTACTTTGAGAAATACTCCGGTAGAATTGATGAAATTGTTCATAATGCGTAAAGTTTCTTGGAACGGGACTTCCAGTGGCATTGATCCTCTCCCAGGTCTTTTTGTAATATACAGCTATTAATGTTTATACTGTTGCAGATGTGTTAGCAGGCTGGACAAACACTCAAAACCATTATGGAATGTGCATCTAGGGTTTGATGTGAATTTTAATATTACAGACTTATTAAATATTCTTCCATTTTTGTTGCAACTCTAGCCTATTTTCCTTACCTTAATAAAACTAAGCCATTCACAACATTATCTTCTACGTGTATAAGGAAATTAACTAATGAAAAAAAAACCAGACAACCAACTTCAATTTGTTAGGTACAGGATCCAGTTAATGTTGATGGATTATTTTTGCAAATCTAATCAGAGGCAATTATATAGACTTGCTGTAACGAGAAAGTGGCGATCGAATGGGCCGATCTTCTGACCCGATCTCCTGTCAAATATCGGTGTTGTTTTGTTCCACATATAAGAAGCCATGGAGAGTACACCTGGAGTTAGCCACGTGTGGACACACCAACACATTGGCAGAGATTAATGGATCTTGCCAATGTGGCAATTCGTTTGTGATGAAACAAGTTGAACTACTGTAAGGTCTCTTTTAACAATTGTACTGTACTTTACAGGTATCGCTCCTTAAAGGCCCAAATATGCCAGAAAGTCGAATAATGGTCACCCATATTCAGATTTTAAATAGCAGTTTATTGCCAGTATGTCAAAGTAGGTGCCGATACCGAGATATTTAAATTTTGTAACTTGATATGTAAAATATATGTAAAAATTTGGGGCCAATATTACACTGATGACCTGATAGGCTGATGCTGATTGTCCAGAGTTATCTGGATAACAACAAAATCTGTTATAAAATCATTAAAAATCCACAAATAGATCTACCTTTTATTTAGTGATGCCTGCCCCAAGTTAACCCAACAATGAAATAAGTAAGAACATATATATATAAGTATGCTGTGCTGAATTTACTTGCAACATCATGGAATGTCGATCACACTGAAACTATTTACATGAAAAACAATTTGCCTGAATCATACCGTACAGTATGTCCTCTAGCATGATTAAACATCATACTGTACTGTATGTCCTCTAGCATGATTAAACATGCATGTCTGAGTTAGGTTGTAGGGAAGATCTATGTGTAAAAATGGTACGTCACAGAATTACGAAAATCCATATCCCTGGTTTTTTTACTGAACATTGTTTGTCCTCCAGTGGCATCTCCCTAATTTGAGGGTCAGGGAAATTAAAGTGCTGTACCTTGCAGTTACCTCTTTATCTGTTGATGATGTGCATCAGCTATAGACAATTAACCAGAGCCCTTGGAAAATCCCTTTAAGTTCCTAACTTAATGAGGCCATGATTAGTAGCCATGAGCAAGAAATGTTATCTAACTAATTAGTAGGCTAGCCTTGAGAAAGTGGTTACAATTTGCATGTGGAATTATTTTATATTAAGTACTGAATGCTAAAATGCAAACAAACAACCCTTTGTTATGCAAATAAGTATAGCTTCCACTTTTATACAATTTTGCTTTAAATTGAGCATACTAAAAGGCACTTGAATTTCCATTAATAAAAGTGTCGTAATAAAAATTTCCTTTCAAACTTTCTTTATACAGTGGTGGGTACTTATGATAGAGTTATGAGAGATGAGTAACAGATAATGTCGCATCAAATGACAACATAGTGAAAATTGCATTATTAAGTCAAATGCAAATGAAAAACATAGTGAAAATTGCATTAAGTCAAATGCTTAATGACAATGTAGTGAAATGGCATCAAGTGATAATATTACAGCAAATGACAACATATTGAAATTGCATTGAGTGATATTTATTACATCAAATGACAACATAGTGAAATTGTATTGAACTTGATAGTTTTACAGTAAACTTTTATAAATACTTACAGTATGAAGGACGTCAATATATAAAGAATAATAACAATGCAATGAAATATTGCTGCAAGCCGATCAAGTGTAGCATTACACATTCATAGCAGTGTCAAAATATGAAAGTTTATATTGTCCATCAGTTAAGTTTGTCAAATGTATTAAAGTCCAGACATTGGACAATAAACAAGAATCATCCTACTGGAAAAATTGTAAAAGAGCACTATGTTTGTCTTTCTGATATATTATGTAAAAGAACATGTAAAAGAATTCAAACAGGAAACAAAATCTGCTGATAATATGATATCATATGATAATGATGAAACTGGCAAAATATTGCACCAGATCGCATCTAAGGACTTTTAATTGTTCAAAAATACACCCCCTCTCCTTAGACCCCTCCCCCATATCAATCGCAAAAAGTGCTCCCCCACCCCCTTTCAATTTCCTGGCTCCATTGCTGCCTTATAGCATATCTACTCTGTGATCTATAGTATTATGATCTATATACTATATCAGCAGAGATATAGTATATGTATACACATACATGCAGCATCGATCCAGACACATTTTGAATTAAATAATTCCAATCAACTTTCATTTATGATAAGTGTATAGGATATCCATAGCATTTTGACATGCTTGAATTGCTTTTAGTTATCAACAGCTGAATTCAGTATGTCTTTACAATGTATTTGATACAGCCATGAATTATGCCCAAGAAGCCATGATTAATAGCATCTTTGACAGTGAAACAATATTGTCAACAGATTATATCATTCATATAAATTACATACATGTATAGTCATAGGATACATAGAGAGCATTGTTAATTGTGACCCTGTTTATGGCCTGCTGCATTTCTATCTATCAATTGCCATAATTTTATCCTTTAACTTTTAGGACATCACAGTATGTAAGCTTGGACTATATTAAATAAAAGTTTGTAGTTGTGTAAATTAATTGCATTTAATTACTGTATCCATGAGAATATTAAGTCCATAGTTAAGTAACTTGATATAATTAAGGGAACAAGGATATACAAACCTTTGTCTCTATCTTTGTACAGAAGATATCACAAGAGGGTCGACATGCAGACTAGCTTCTGTCCCCTGTGGACGACCCTTTTCAGCAGGAGTGAGGTCATTCTAATACCCTTTTCCTTCCCTGACATTTGAAAGCTAATCATTAGCAGTCATTTAGGAGCTAAAGGCTAGGTGAAGGACTTTACTTATTGAAACAGTCATATAGTATTTAAAGTCAGTTTAGGGAGACCAATGCAGACCATATTAACATTTATCAAATCAATTTGGTTCTTTTATCTGCTGCATACATGAAAGTAAAATGATAGTTTAAGTACAGTGTACTGCAATGATAAAAACTTTAAGTATAAAAAATTGTGTTTTTAATGAATAGTAAATCAATTTTTTGCAGCATAGTTTAATAAAAGAAAATGTGACTAAACAGGATTGAAACGAAGTGAATAAAAGTTAGAAAAAGTAGGGATAGCCATTGTTTCGTTTTCTGTCAGTTTTGAGGGAATTTCATATGCAAGAAAAGGGAGAGTATGCAAATTTTGTGAGAAACTTGAATTCAAATATTGAAGTCACCCTAGACAGGAAAAATAACAACAAGCGCAATTTAATTCAGTACAAATGTTAATCATGCGCATACCTTGAGGTCCTAATTACAGTCTGGGGCTAAATTTAGAAAACAATTATTGTAACATATATCAACAACGCATTGCTATGCTGGTAAGCCTTATCATTTTTATCATCATTGGGTACACAGCTCCGTCAAGAGTTCACCATGGGGAAGTGTATTAAAAGTAACATCTTGTGTTTTATGATGGTTTAATTTTAATTTATTAAATACAAAATTGTTGGTGCATGTGATTTGTGTTTTTTTCTTTTATCACTCTAGATAGCTGAGTTTAATAACATTGGGATGTATATTAATTTGGTATTTTGAGAGTTTGACCATTAACAAATCAAGGTAATATACTACTGTACATACCTAGCTAAGATTAGTACAACCTGTAGAGCGGAATATTCAAGGGAAATTCAACAAATGTTATTAATGAGCACTTCACTATTAGGGGCAAGGTAAGGCTTCTGAAAAGAGTCCGTTAGACCAGGTTAATCCACTGTAAGCATTTATTCCATAATTTAATTAGGTATAACAAATAGACCTTTTTCTTACCAAGTCAAAAGTTTACCACTGTACATTAAACAGATGATTTGCATGTGCACATGATTTCCATGTATCAAATTTAATTGTATGTTGCATTATTGATGGTTCACTATAAACTATATTTTGGTCACATGGTTGTATAGTATATAGTGTTATAGATCCAGATATCTGAAATTCTAACTTGAAAATTTGAGTTAAAATGTTGAATTTGAAGCCACCCGACATGAAAGTTGTAATTCCATAAGCCCTTGCGGGCTTCTCCAACATTCGTGCTGGCTTAAGCGTCTTAAAAATAACTGGCTGATAATTTATTATTGATTATTACATATCTAGTTAACATATGGTCGGGATGATGCATTAGATGCATATTGGCACTTTTCCTATACAACTACTGTACCACTGGACAAGGATCCTATGCAAATTAAATCTCAAACATGACTTTGTATGTGAATATAGAGCACACTCAAAGTAGGGCCAGAAAAGTCCCCTATCTCATTTTCTGCCATTTTAACTACTAGTTTACGAAAAATTGAGACCGTAAATTTTCCTCAAAATTAGCTTAATTAGAAGACTGGTTCCATCTGCGGGAAATTGATTCACTTGAACAATTCAAACGTGCTATTAAAACTTACTTATTTTTTAAATGCTACACACATCTGTACAGCGCATTGAGCAACCTTTAGGTTGGATTCTGCGCTATATAAGACTAATTATTATTATTATTAATAATTTCCAATCGCCATGTAGCAACAAAGCACAGAATGACAGTATATTTGTACCAGCATTCCCTGCCATGTAACTTTTTTTTTTCCTCATCCACTCAGAGAGCAACAAGTGGCACAGGGAGCAGATCCGGTAGTGCTCGTAGAGGGGTACGAGGAGGGGGCAGTGCAGGTACGTCATTTTCATATTTTTATACTTTGGTGTTGAAAATATTTTAAAAGGATGAGGAGGAATTGATGGTAGAATTGTTCTTGAAAGAAAGTAAAATATTCAGAGAAGATTTCAATCAATTGAGACGGAGAAAGAGTATCCTTACTTTACAATAAAATTTCCCTTCCTGTTATTTCGCTTCACCTGCCATAGTCTAGGTTACATTTTAAATCTTACATGTAGATAGGAATGTCAGCTCACATGTGCATGAGGAATTATTGTATTCAAATTATGGGAAATATTGTGAGCTAAGCCAAAGTATTAT
>JAAAKB020176689.1:0-11991 GCA_010014835.2 Apostichopus leukothele | reverse complement strand
CGGCCATCAGTCTTCAGCCCCCCCCCACTCAAAAGTACCTTCCTACGCCACTGGTTATAAGTAATATTAAAAGTAATATTTTTTTGACTCGCTTTGCGCACTGAACAAAATGTAGATGTCATATTCCATTTCTGGTATAACTAATTTCTTGATCCGCCTTATAAAAATTCTCAAAGGGGAGGGTGTTCCCCCTCCACTCAGACCACTCGACCAGAATACTCTTCAATAAAAATGAAGTATACCGGGAAAAACACCCTTTGACCGTACCCCCTGACGAACGACCCCAGATACGCTACCGTACTGTGTAAAAAAAATGTAAAAAAACTCATATCCAACAATATAGCCCACAATTTTTAGCACGCAATCGTGTTAGTTCTTTGCTTGTATTTTCATGTGATGTGATTTGTTCATAATGGGTCGTTCATACCAATCACTTATGGCGTCATTTATTATGTAGGATAAACCACAACATATGATAAACCAATTTTTTCGCGTACCGTACTCAATACCATATGACTGTTCAATCCATATTTGGATGTTATATAGCCTAAATGATCCTATTTCTCTCCTTGTAGCACGTTATCTACGGGCCGACGTGCTAGAGCCCTGGTGGTTCAGTATCCAGCTCTTGGACAGTTCATCGAATATTTTGACGAAACCTACATAAATGGGAACATGTTCCCACCAGCGTTCTGGAACACATGGTCAAGGCCAATGTCGTCACGAAGCAACAACTCAGTGGAAAGTAAGTAAAGCATGATGCAGTAGCCTATACTCCGCGTAGACTTACCGTATACTCTACGTTTATCTACGCGATTATACGCGATTATACTTTGTTATTGCAGGCGTCACACTGTCCCGAAGTTGACACCAGATGGCCATACGAATATGGAATTTTGAATTTCGCACGATTATGGCCCCGAACTTGGTCAACAGCCAATCAACAGCCGAAGCAAGTACGATGCCTACAGAAGGTCACACCCCGAACCACACACGAAGGCAACACGAAGATGTGCATTTCTATTAAGTAGTTTACCCGCAGGACACACGAATGCCACACGAATATGCCACACGATGGCTACACGACGACGTATTGATAAGTACATTGTCTAATGCTAGAAAGGCAAATAGCAAGAAATGACAAAGTGAAATAAAATAATGCTTTGTTATTGTAAGAGGAGGTGCTGGGCCTGTAAGAGTTGCTCATCATGTTCTCTGAGGTACATCAAAAGAAGCAATGCTGCTGCTTTCTTTTTCCTGGTTGTCTCATCACCAAAGTATGCCATTCTGCAGGAACTGAATTGTGGTTAATTGTGATTGTGATTGTAGCTTTGGGAGTTACACACGCCTCTGCTCTGTAGAGTTGCTCAGGAATGACTGAGGAAGATGCTCCGAGGCTGGCCTTTATATGTCCACGTTACCATGACACCTGGGAAACGCTTGAGGTTCTCAAATTTGGCTGCCTTCGCCGACACCGTGGTCCCATCTCGATGTCATCGTACTATAATACGAAAATGAACCTTCGCAAGGTCTTCCGGCAATTTTTTGGCATGCCAAAGATTTAGCCACCGCTCACGAAGTTGCTGCCGGAGCCTGAAAAACTCCACAGGCGGTCATACGATGGCTTAAGATGCCCTCACGAATGGCCTGATGTTTTTAGGATCAGAGCCGAATTTGAATATTTCCTTTATCGTGTGTCCATCTGGTGTCAATTTCGGGATAGTGTGACGCCGGCATAAGGGATTACAGTTATGTTAATCTTCACTAGGCTTTATTAGTCAAATAAGTTACATCATGCAAAGGAATATTACAAATCACTTGTAGATTTGTGAATTATTCCCAACAAATACAGTCTGTTTGACGTACCATTCACTGACCAATGTCCATAATCATTGCACAGACATGATACAATTAATGGTTTTACATAAATAACCAATACAAGTTCCTGTACCCCAATTTTATCAATTTTTGTCATTTAATTTGATCAATGTCAGAGAAAATTACTAGAAGGAGAAAGCACTGTACATGTTTAAACATGCACATAAGCATGTGTGACCTTTGACTTAGTATGCCTTTTAACTTTATTCAAGCTCCTTGACATGGGTAAGTATTACCAGCAATTAATCAAACACTCAAGAGCAATAGCCATCCATCTGGATTTAAATGTTAGATATATGTATACACAGATATTAAAACAGACAGACCATTAAACTCAAGTTCAGTCATGAAAAGGCAGTTGGATTTAATTTGAATAGATGGTTAAGTACCTCACTTAGTAGAATACACCAACTTTTGAGAGGGCTGGGAGGAGTTCCCAAACTGCACATTTTGGCTGTAACTAATAGTAAGTGCAAAGAAAATCCCCTGTCTTCACTCAAACAATTACTTTCTCTCTTCATTTATGTTAAAGTTACTCACTCTTTGTTATTACTCTTCTAAAGTAATTAATGATGCATTTTAATTTCTCTTGCTTCCTTGCAGATCTACCATCAAATAGTCTGAAAAGTAGGAATATGAAGAAATAATATTATAGAACAGTCAAATGTCACACATGTATTGCATGATTCTAGCTTACACCAACGGCACAACATTCATATGGCCAAGAGGAACCCAAGTACATGACCTGCATTTTTGCAGCCATATACCCTAAAAAGAAATGAGAATCATGTGTCCTTCATCCTTAACCTTGCTTTGCCTCTGTCAAGGTGCTACCTTGCAAGGCTAAATATGGACCCCATGATTAGTTCTAAGGATAAACAGTTGGCCAACCCCATTGAGGAAACTGGAAATAACTCAGGCATGTACTAATGACACCTATTACATTATATATTTTGCACACAACCTCAATTGAAATAACTCAAGAGATGGCAGGAATTAATGACACAGGTCATAGAATATATTATACAGATAACCTCAATTGAAATAACTCAAGAGATGGCATGAACTAATGACACCTATCACAGAATATATTATACAGACAACCTCAATTGAAATAACTCAGAGATGGCATTAACTAAATAACACCTATCACAGAATATATTATACAGACAACCTCAATTGAAATAACTCAGAGATGCCATGAACTTAATGACACCTATCACAGAATATATTTTACACACAACCTCAATTGAAATAACTCAGAGATGGCATGAACTAAATGCCACATATCACAGAATATATTATACAGACAACCTCAATTGAAATAACTCAGAGATGCCATGAACTTAATGACACCTATCTCGCAGAATGTGTATTAAATATGGACAAGTAACAGAACATTTTCAATGTAAAAATCACTTCTTTATATTTACAAAATTGTTGCCCACCTAACACCCCTTGAGGTACAGAATAACATAGGGTTGACTGACCAAATGTTTGAAGTGGGTGTTAAAGAGTTATAGGTGTGTGTGGTTGGGCATGAGGTATTAAACATGCATGAGTAAGAACAAAACAGTGTGTCACAAACTCCTCCTAAACCATAAAGCAACTTGGTGGCTGTGTGCATGGTTATGGGATTTAGTGCCTCTGTGATTTATGAGTAAAAGGTTCAACAACAAACTACAGCATTTTGGCCATTATGCACTTGAAATGACAAAATGGCCGCAATCCACAAACCCATGCGGGATATCAGCCTCTGCAAGTTTGCAGCACATTAATTAATGTAAATACTAAAGGTAACATGATCAAAGGAGGTCAAAGGTCAAAAATGGTTAAACTTTAAAGACTATATATCTACAGTGTATTCATGAATGTAACATGCAAATGTTCACATTATCAAACATGTGCACATACCAAAATGACCTAGACTGTGTGGTTAACTTCTTTCAATTTTCAAGTCAAGGATATTCTGGTAGCTAAAGTTGATTGCTTGACAAAATTGCTAATTTTTGCAAAAATAAAAATCTTTTGGCAGCAATGTAAATGCCAAACAATAAAATAACTGAAAGTGTTGCAGCCATGAGGAAGTACTGTAGTGTCTGCATTGTTTAAATGAATGTTTATTTGTGCCTTTATACTCAAACTTTGGGATGTGATTACCCACTTGCTTCATGCAGCAAGTAAAACTTTCTTCAAGGTAGTCCTGAAAAGTTTACTTAGCCTTTTTTAACAAGAGTACAGACAAATATCTTTAATATTTATTTTGATAAAAATGGCTTGTCTGATTAAAAAAAAGAAGCAACTAGATATCTAGAATTCTGTAAATAACTTTTTATTTGCCACGAATCATTGGATGGAAGTTCTGTAGTTCTAGTTGATTTCTGTAGAATAAGCTGTGTACTTGGACTTCTTTGTTACCTGTTAAAATTGATGTCTGGGTAAGCTGCATACTCTGATTTCTTCTGTTGAGCATTTCTTCTTGGAAATGTACAAAAGAAAGCATTTGCTAAGAGACTAGCCAGCTGCTGTTGGCTCAGAAAGATTGTTTGGTTGATGTTCTGCTTCAGCAATGGAATAGGCTGAAATATTAACATGTTAACAAAAGGAGTTGGTATGTGACTGAATATAACTATCAATATATATATATTTATGAACACTTGGAACTATATATACTTCAGTTATTTAGTCATACTAAGAGCAAAGTAATTCAGTATTGAAACTTCCACATTATGGTTAACTAACAAAGACGAGTATCCAAATGATACACACATTGCAACTGATTCAAACTAAATTTACTTGTTGTCTTTAGCTAGCAGTTTGAAATGAGGTGTTTACAGACCTTGCATTCAAGGTTGCAATTGGAGTTGGTAGATAATTTGGGTATTTTCTGAACACCCCCTCATTCCTTTGTCCACACACATTCCTCCCCTCTGATATTTCAAACTATTCCACAATGATTTTTTATTCTTTTGTCTTCAGACCTGCCAATCTAATACATACAGTGAGGCAAGAATTATAGCTGCCCATATTTCTGTATGGTAATAACAGTGTCATTGAAGGGTTCCCTCTGAATGACATTATATTCCTCAAATATTACAGAGCAATTATGCTTAAATTACATGTATGCATCACTTAATATGTAGTGGTGAAGACAATCAGCATGCCAGTTTGACACCAATTAAATGTTCCATTTGTGTCAACATTTTGATATTGGTATAAAGCATAGCCAAAATTTAGTACACTTTACTAGTGTAGAGGACAAAAGTGATTCTAAAACAAGCGGTTATATTTTGATCATACTATAACTTATTAAGGTTGCACATGTATTAAACATATGTCCTTATATTAATTGCAAAGAAGTCTTTGACTGCTGACTTTTCATTCCAAAATTCTTCAAGGCATAAGTCTTTGACCTCAGTTACCAGGGTAACCACATATATTTTATAGTACTTGACATTCCTATTGGAGTCAAATAAATGTTTCCACTTGACCTTCTATAAGAAATCACATTTTGTTTCATTTGACATTTAGACTTTGAACTTTTGTTCTGAGATTGGTAAGACTCAAGATCCAATCATGGCAACATCTCAACCTCCTTATAGGGCTGATGAGATGAACAAAACATACATTGCATCCTTCTAACAGAGATAAAATACTTTTCATGTACTGTTTAAACACAATGATGCCATGAATCATCTATACAGTTCTAAGTAGGTACAAAAAACAAAATCTCACAAAAAAGTTAATAAATTTACAAGATGAAGTTTAGATAACAACACTTACCTGGGTGCATATGTTGGGTAATTCTAAAGCTAACTGAACCATTCCTGGTAAAACTGATGCAAAGAAATAGGAAGATTCTTCTCGATCAAGGACCTCTGTAAAGTAATGATGCAAGGCTTCAAAATTCCACCTCTTGTTGTATCTTGTGTTGTAATGTAATATAGATTCCTGCAGTGTCAATGGAAGAGAAGAACTTACTACAGCCTTTGTTAAATGACAATGAAAACTGATCAAATCACATCTTTTTCTTCAAGAGACAAGTGCTGCAAACATCCATGGAATATGGATTGTTATGCAAGGGATAATGTTTCAACCAAGGTTTGTCAATAGTTTCTGGACTCCTCAAAGACTGACCACATATTCTGGGAAGTATATTGACATTGATGATAGTATGAAGTATGCAGATAATATATGTAAAACTTAAGCATTGCGAGGTTCCAACAACATGGAGTTCCAGCATTTTAAAAATAATGATCCATAATAACCCCTTTTTGACATCATTAGTCACCAAGAATGTCAAAAAGTCAAACAATTGAGAGTAACTATGGTGAATGCCCATTTCATTTACATAGAGTGATAAGCATCTTTTGTATATGCACTAATTAATACCCAAAATGAATAGAAATCACTGCAGAGTAATACCTCTAAGTCAACAGAGCTAGAGAGGACATGTAAAAGGGATGACTGAATTAGCTCCCAACGACTTTTCACTTCCTTTTTTCCACTCTGAAATGAAACAAAAGTCCATTGATTATTAATCTTGACTGAGCTCTGGCAATAACTGGACCTTGATTCCTTGTATCATAAAAACTTCAGCACTAAACATGCAGTGGCCACCGAGATGGTAGTCTTGGTCAAGGTTTAATCTCTGTGTCTAAGTGTGCAAGATGACAAAGTCGACCTAGTCTATATACAATTTCACGAATGCACAATGAGTGCCGGTCTCAAATTTAACAGTCGTCCGATCATCCGAGACAACCAAAACTCACGCCAGACAACCTAAAACCCAGCTTAGGTTGTCTGATGGACGATAGCTCATTTGCTGTAAGTGTTCAACACTTTGAACAAAACTTGGAAAATCCATATTCTTTAAAATAAAAATCCGCCCTCAAAAAATTACAGGAGCTTGTTGGAACCGCCCTCTGTTCATATTAGAAACAATGTAAGAAATAAATCACATTTTGGTACGTTCCTTAATGAGGGAAATCCTACTTTGGTTGTATGTGCAGACTGTACATACGCACTATGCTTACGTACATTACCGTACACTACAGAGTACAGACCCTGGTGGTCACAACCACACTTGCTTTCTACCTCATGGCTGCACGCACATATGACAAGCTAGCTGGAGTACAATGTGTATGCAGTACTATACTGTGCATGTGAGCATACCGCATGCTCATTTATGTTGCTGCAATGTACGTGCACTGCTGTATACCCTGGGCTTAACCTCTGTCTCTGGAAATGATCAGAAACGATTACGGATATCATTCTTCACTACCATAGAATTCCTGCAACCCAACATGATTAATCATGAACAGTGTCATACACCACATATAATGTCTATAACTCTACACTACAGTTCTGTCCAAGATTTGTCGATCTCCTTAAGACTAGTCACTCATAAGACTTAAGCCTCAGGCTGATAGACTAGGCCTGTGTAGCCTAACGTTACGGTACTCACCTACAAGGCTAAATCAATACATTTTAGTATTACGTACAGCTCTCGTGCAAGGCGAGCCATTTTAAAAAGCCAAGTGCTTCATTTGGACAACCAAAATATCCTTCGGACAACCAAATATGAAGGCAAGGTTGTCCAAAGGACAACCTTAAATTTTCTTAAAAATCAGCCCTGGAGTGGTAATCTTGCTAATGTTAAAAGTTAGTATAAAATGGAAAAAAAAAAGAGGAAAATTTCACAGTATGATTCTGTTGTCAGGACTCCAAGACTAGTTTTGTTCAGTGTAGGCTTCACAAAAGAATGTAATTATGGTATCGCCAGATTGCATAGCTAAAAATATATTTGTTCATTTGCATCAGTGTTTGCTGTTGATGAGATATGGATTGCCCTCTTGTTAAATTCTCTCTTTAGCATCGCATACATCCAATCATATAAACACACATAAATCTAACTACTCCAACTATATGTTCATGCTGCTCTCAAGGACACTCATCAGTAAATATCAGTCTTTCCTCTCCTTTAATCTCTTACATCTCCCTCACCGAGGTCTCACCAAATCCTCCTGTTTTGCTTCTTCAAAAATGTTGCTTCTTCAAAATGTTGCTACTACAAAAAATGTAATATATACATATACATATATACAATATATATACAAGAGCTTACTTGATCTTGGCATGTCAAAAACTTATTAATTATTAGAAAAACCCACTCTATTCATATATGTTTAATATTTGCATTTCAGCAAGTTCTAGTTCATGAGATTTACTATGCATACTAACCTCTGCTTCAACAGGGTAGAGGTTTTCTGGTGAACATGGCATACGAACATGATTTGAATCCCATCTGTCTTGGTAGTTGTCAGGAAATGGCTTTGGAATTGAACCATCAGTAAACTTAGGCTGTGAAAGACATTAAACAGAAGTAAAATAACTCAATAAAACCTGGAGTAATGATGATTTCACACATTTTTAAATCCCTCTAAATGAAGCTATCACTTAGGGAGTAAGGTAAGAATTGCATATGACTACGAATGATCAAGCATTACCTTGTTTACCTACCTTGAAAAGAATCTTGAAATGTCTCTCTGGTTGCAACAGTCCTAGACAAGCTGAGCACTGAGGGGCTCTCTTTAGCTGAGACAGTGGAGTCCCAAACCAAACATTATTCTCAGACATTGGCTGTGATTCATCTTGTGAGTCAGACCTAGGACAAAGCATAGCAAGAGTTCAAAGATGAAGAGTTATGTCAGAAATTAGTTATTAAAATGGAATTTTCTTGATAATCTAGCTAAGAAAGATTTGAAATTCAGGATTTTCTTAGCACCATCTAGCAGCATCATACCTTTGTAAACTATGAATCTTCTGTGTGAATTTCCATGGAATTTTCCTGCAAATTTAGAATAATGATTGCTGTTTGACCTTACTAAGACTTAATGAGAAAGAAACCTCACTATAGTACCATGAAGTAGCTAGCTTGGTACTACTGTTTGAAGATGCACTTGAAAAATTACAACTTTAAGACACGGTTTTGATATGATTGTTTTAATTACTAATGAAATGTGAGATGTAATGGACTAGTGCCAGCGTTGCATCTGTACAAGATAAACCCTTCATCTGACTTTTGTCCTCAAGTTTATCTACATTTATCCCAAGGTAATAAATTGCCAGCATATTAATGCACACTGTCTGCCTACTAACAATTTATATAATGTTTTGGATGTGTGATAGGGTGTCAAGTTCTGATTTTGATAAACTTACAATGAGTGCTGACTTCAAGTCCTACCCTGCCTCATATCAGAGAGATCACTAATTTGCCTGTACACCACACTAGTACAAACAGTCTTTCTCTGACAAAGTTAACACATCCTCCACAGAACAAGGGTTGAAAATCTCAAACAATATGGCTTACAATTATTCAATTCAATTCAATTATGCAATTATTCCTAACCTTACAATGAACAATTTCTGAGGAAAAGGGGAGATTATGGATGCTGTCAAGAGTAAGTAATTGGTGTAATTAATTAATTAATATTTCTATTCATTACTGAATGCAATTATCTGAATGTAAGTTATATTTTACACAAAGATAATATCATACAGTACATACACTAATGGAAAATAAATGTGACAAAGCAAAGAACAATATCCTATTTCTTACAATATAAACCTCATGTTTGTGTTTTATGCAAATTTGCCAAAATATCCACTGAGTATGAAATTAGTGGGCAGTTCTCTTATCAGAAGGATAATATAGCATTTGACTTCAAGCAAAGAAACTCAGAAGATCCCGTTTTGTCTCTGTACTAACTGTTCATTTCTATTGCACTTGGTTGAAGGTGAAATGTCTGTGTGAAACTAACACAATACCAATACTTACTCTGAAAATAGAGGCTGTGAACTGTTGTCTATCATGGTTTCCTCATCACCAGAAGCTGCATTAACCTCCCCTAGATCCTTAGAATTATTCAAATGTGATGGACCTGCCAATTCATACCTAGACAGTGCCACTGCCTTCTGCCCTTTAGGTGATGAATAATGACTAAGGTCTTTGGTTTCATGTGAGCTAGTATTATCATGCATGCATGCCCTGTGAAAGAAAGAGCAAAAAAGAAGATCTTGCTGAGGTCAAAACATCATGTTTTATCTTTGAATACATACTAAAGATGATAATATTTTAGTTATTGACATTAAATATGAACAGAAATGTTGATTGTTGGCTGACCTGATGACCAATCAAAGTGTATTTTTATCATGACGTTGTAATCTTATCAGATGTATATTTTTGGATTCACTGAATCCCTAGGAACTGATTATTCCACCTTAGCTAAGATCGTGGCTAGTGCCTCCTTCTTCTCAACAGACATATGATACTGAACTACACAAACTGTTACCATGAAAACATGGTCATTGTTTGACTGTAAAGGAACCAGTGGGTTGAGAGTGTAACAGTTACAAGAATTTATACCTTCTTGTTTTTTATCAGACTCTAATTTCTAGACTAGATTGCAATTGTTGCTCAGGTACCCATGATTTTTGTTTGTCTTCTTTATCTATTGCACAGAGGTGTAGTTCCATAACATAGTCATAGAGCTTTCTTAATTGTAAGCATACCACTTTCTAAATACATATTACAGAAATTGTATCATAAATAGCTTAAAATTGAGAATGCTTGAAATTGGAGATGCCATCTTACTTATTTTTTGCAACTGCTGCAGGTGCGATTCCCCTGGCATCTGTGTTTGTTTGGCAGAGCATTTCTTCACCAGAGCTTGTCTTCAGATCATCTGCAGTAAACAATACAACTTTGTTACTTTAAAATATAATTGATATTGATCAATAGGACAGGGCTTATGACAAAAGTCAATGTCAGAAACATTTGAAGAGATGTGGATAATATACCAATGACCCATCTTACACATGTATAGTATCAACACTTGATCAAGTTTTCCACATATTTCCAAATGGCAGCACATACCTAGGCTAACAAAGAAGCTGTCTATAGTCTAGGTAGAATATGTCAAACAAAAAACAATTTCAGGTACTGTTTACAACAGAGTTGAATGATGCCTATATGTTCCAATAATTTTTCGCAATTGAAACTATGACAGATATTTTCAGTAAAATTCCTCATTCGTCAAAAAAGATACAAAGGTCATTCCAAGAGAAGGAAGCACTACAGGAGACAGAACAACCATAAATAATCATCTTACCTGTTGTACTTCTTTTCCTTTTCTTAACAAATGTGAAATTCAAAGTTGTTTGTCGGAGTCGTTTTGGGTTAAGATCCTTGTTTTCATCCAACTGTGACATCCTTCAAAACTATGCAAGAGCTGGTAAGAGGAACAGCAGATTATGAATACATATTTCAAAGGCACATTCAGTGCACAACATAGAGATCCAATTAGCAGCTGAATACACATAGTTTGGCTTTTTACTGATTATTGCAGCCATCCTCACTTGTAAACAACTATTAAATGTAGATCAGAAATAAAATCTTTGCGTTAGAAGTGATATCACAATTAACAGTAACTAGAACTACTAGGTAGTCATGACCATTGCGAGTACTTGAGGTTTCGAGTACCAAGCACCACAGTCTGAGTACGTACTGCTTCGTAGGATCCGAATACCAAGTACCAGTGTCCGAATAAAGCATTTAAGAATCCAAGTACTGAGTACTTTTCAAGTACTTTTGATTTCTTAAGTATACAAGAACCTTGTGCTTATAACTGCTCCCTGATGTTTGTTGTAAGCAAATGGCATAATAGTTTAATGAAATTGCTCATACCTTGTTATTGTTTGCCAAATTCAGATGTCTTTTCTGATATAGGAATGACAATGTGGAAGCAGCAAGCAACTTTCTGATGTGAAAACAGGGTTGTTAGGGTAGTAAAACTGCAATCATGCTAGAAGATGTTCCTTATGCTAGCAACATAAATCACTCATGCATTCCTCATTGAACGGCATATAGATACATGATGTACTTGGTTATATTGCTATATGTAAGATACTGCTGGAGTAAAGACTCATGAGTAGGCCTATATGCAGAGTGATACAAAGCATGGGCGTCAATCCAGGGGGGACGGGGGGACACGTCCCCCCCACATTTCGATGGGTGGGGGACACAATATCAAATGTCCCCCCCACACATTT
>JAAAKB020176579.1:0-11995 GCA_010014835.2 Apostichopus leukothele | reverse complement strand
AGTGGGGGGATGGTGGGGGGGGGGGTTGGGTAGAGAAACAATATGCATAAAAACTTGAAACTCAAACCTGAAGCATGCCTTACAAGTAAAATGTCGGAAAGAAAAAAAAACTTTTCAACACAGCCTTAAACGTTTAGTGAATAACAAAGACCAATTGCACAGAATTCTGAGGGACGTTTCATCGAGAAACGTACGCTATAAGTAACCAACAACTGAGTTAAACACAACTTTACACTAACAATGACATTATAACCTAAATCAGACCAAATTTTTACAGTTTCCAGACTCCATATCTTTATATATATAAATAAGTCATGAAAAGTAAAAACAAAGTAAAATCGAGACAAATTGACAATCCAATCCGAAAAACTTGGTACAGAGGTCCCAGCAAAATTTCATAAAGATAGATAGGCCAAAAGTTATAGACGATTATATGAAACACTTGTAACTAAATAACCGACAAATACGTGACAAACCTAAATGAGACAAAATTAAAGGAGAGTTCCCGGGGAGATATCGTACGTACTAAGTTAGACTTAATTATTAATAATTAGTGACAAGCCTATTTGATTAAACAAAATAAAAATTTCAGCTGCCAGCAAGATTTTAGACAGATAGACACGGTACAAATTGAATACGGACAATCAGACAATAGATTAAATTTAATGCTTACAAATTAATGACAAATCTAGCTACGACAAAAATTTGTCATATTTGTCCAACATTTCATAAAGACAGGCCATATTAAAGTTACAGTAACAACTGAGTAGGTTAAAAACGACTTTGTAATAAGTGACAAGTCTACATTAGATACAATTTGTACAAAAATTTTATAATGATCAGCTGGTCTTTGAAGTAAAACAAAAGAAAATCATTGAGAGATTGACAGACCAAAAACGGGAGGCAAGATCCATCAAAAATGGCAAGCAAAGAACCATCAGTTGCAAAATTATGATGAGTTCACTTTAGTCAGATATTGAAGTCCATTCGTTATCTTTAGCAAAAATAGTCAATGCTATCTTTTTTTAGTAAAGTAAAGAATAAATAGAACACAAGCAAATAATGCCAACTTGAAGGTCAGTTAATTAGCAGATTTTTTTTTTTACAAAGTTACAAAATATGGCTTATCAAAATCATACTGACCGAATTTGCATCAAAGAAATTGAAGGTGTTTTATTCAAGTGAAAAAAAAAAAGGGAAATTATACCAAGGAACAAAAATATCTTTGTTTTTTTTTCGTAACGGTCAAACCGTCCTCTCTGTCGGACAGAGGAGGCAAATTTAAAGGGGAGGAGCGTTGAAGGTTTAGATTGGCATATGAGCCTCCTGATATTCATCATCTTCCTGATCTAGATCAGCGGCCTCCGAACTGTCGAGCTGCAATGGGGGGCAAAAAAAATATATAAATGCAAGATAAAGAATTGGAGGGACGCACAAATGAAGGGACTGACTGACGGACGAACCGATCAATTAATCAATAAAGAAGGAAAGAAATAGAAAGATGATATGACATAACAAATTTAGGTGACAGGTGAATAATATTATTTTAATTAAGCTTGTCAGCACTGGAGTAAACAAAGATAGTCCATTTGGGTCATACAAACGCAACAAACAAAAAAATAACAAATTTTATATGTAAGTCTTACTTTTTGTGCAGGAAACATCCCAGAAACACCACTAAATGCTTAAAGACAGTCGACAGTGAAGCCAAAGGAAACATTTCTCGGTTGTATCAAACAAATTACTAGACTGCATATCATTACAGCAAAGATGTGAGCGTAGACATTCATACAATATGTTATCAAAATCAAGACTGTTCACGCTGTAATCTAACAAAACTGTGTGCTAACTGTACATCTTAAGGTTTTTAAACTTCTATGGTCAACAAACATGTGTAGCAGGTTGGAGGTCGTTATATGTCAGTTTTGATTGTGTCATTATTGCCTCTCAATTTGCTAGCGGATACCAATAACATTACACTGTAAGCCGGTGTGTACCCTATTTATTTAGTGCAGCCTCTTCACCCTCATAGGTTATATTATTTTTAAATTTGATCCAATCCGTTCTCCGCTCCTAATGATCTTTAAATTCGATCCCCTCCCGCTTATCTTCTATCATTCCCTTCCCTTTGCACCCCCCCTTTATCCCCCACCCAACACCCAAGTTTAATGACAATGTCTGACAACGGATATTAGCAATTCAAAAAACGGACAGACTTCAAATTTGTGTTAAATCGGTTCTTCTCAAATGGTTACATCTTTCGATCTCCCTGGTCGACAGGTTCTGGCTTCAAATTTCACTAAATCAAGATTTCAAGATCTCGGCCTTTATGAAAATCTGGCTAAGTTAAGCTATGTTTTGTATCGAACAGATTTACAAAATGTACATTTCTCCAAGTTTACAGTACCATTACATCAACGAGCTCAAATTTTCAATCCAAATAATTTGGCAAGAAATGGTTTCTTTTTCAAGTCCTGATACCATCAACAGAAGAACAACCTGAAGCTATCCCATGACTCATCCCAGGATTCATCACAGGATTCATCACAGGATTCATCCCAGGATTCATCACAGGATTCAAACTAATCCCAGGATTCATCACAGGATTAAAACTCATCCCAGGATTCAATCTCATTACAGGATTCATCACAGGATTCATCCCAGGATTCATTGGGGTTAGGGTTTAAGGTTAACCCTGGGGTGAATCCTGTGATGAGTTTGAACCCTGGTATGAAATCCTGGGGTGAATCCTGAGATGAGTTTGAATCCTGTGATGAATCCTGAGATCAGTTTGAATCCTGTGATGAATCCTGGGATGATTCCTGGGATAGCTTCAGGTTGGTAACAGAAGTGATGTCAACATGGGGAGTATTAAACAAATAAACTCTCTCTCTGAACAAATTTTGTGACTTGCCTATGTGTGCAGGTATGCCCGACCTCAAAGTTTTAGCTATTTATTTCTCTATTACTTACTGCATCGAGTTCTTGCTTCTTGAAAATCCTGGGCAGTAACATCCTGACAGGAACCAGCAAGATCAGGAAGAACGGGAAGGCCAGTGCGGCCGCACTGATCTTGACCACCCATAGGACAGCGAGGCATATCAACTGAAGAATGGGGAAGAAATGCATTCTGTAGCTACGAACCTGTTTGGAAGGAGAGAAATGTAGATTCGTTATAATCAAATTATTAAATAATGAAATATTTAAGAATAATAAAAGAAAAACTCTGTTAGATCGTTGCGAGCTAGTTAATGCGTGAATGTGCCTTTGATATGGACTGTTTGTCAAACACTTGGTTTTGCAACATGGGTTGTAACTATTTTACTCGGCCACCCGATATCCATTATATAACTGCAAAATTTGGTACTGACTGCTTCCTTTTACGAAAAATGAAGTGGGTCACGACCTCTTGGCATCTACTCCTAATTAGCATATATTTTTACCATTCTGATTCAAGTGCAGTTAAAAGTTTTGATGTAATGGCTTTTTATGTGTGACTAAATTTCCAATTTTTTTTATGCAAATTATGGTGCGATCGAGTATTAATGTATTCTATAGTCGGTTACCTTTATCATTCTTTTACACGTAGAGTACGATACCATTCGGATTAAAACAAAAAGTGATAACAGAAAATGCAGATTTGCAGTCGGCGCACACACACACACACACACAGGTATAAAGTGACACAAAATGCTTTGATATACTGATATATAGATAAAGCATGTTGAATGTAAAACACTAGTCAAGCTTTAGCCAAAACGCTAAGCCAACAGTCTTAATTCTATAAGCTCCTGCGCGGATATCAAAGCTTTCGATCATCTATTTTTCAACCATTTTTTTTTTTTTGCAAATAGAAATTATTTTTTTACTGATGCTGATGCTCATAACTGATGCTGTAATATTAAAGTCACAAGGGTTTTTTTTAATTTTTTCTCTTTCTCTACGTAAATTCTAACCTTACGGACGTAAACCACGTCGGGGTGATGTTTGGTCGGCATGAAGAGAAGTTTGGTACGATCCACCATCTGTATTCCGCTCAGAGAACTGACTCCCATGTAGAGGAAAACACCAAATAAGACGGCAAGGGGGACTTCACTCAACAGTGGTGCTAAGGCCAGGGAAAGACCTAACGAATGGAAGGGAAAAAAAAGTATGAACTCGGGCAATTAAAAAAGAACGTCAACTAGGATATTGCGAGTCATTTTGGCGCAGAGGCAAAGATGAAACAAAATATCTATCGAAGCAGAGTTTGGAACAGTGACCTGATCGTATATGTCCTCATGTTCCAACAGATGTGCTATCCAGCCTGAAGTTGGGGTCTAGGAATTTAGGGCCCCACCTTTCTCAATTTCAACAACAATATGAGAATCAGTGAATTTGCTAGCAACAACTGAAAAACTTAAGAAGATAAAATTGTAAACAACTTTTCATAAGATTAATCGGTGGGTAGGTACATAAAATACCGACAGGAAAATTGACTTGGGTGAAGGACAGCTTTATGTTAATTTCAGCAGATGTGTAAAGCAAAACATTGTGGAGGAAGAGGGGAGGGGGGGACATGGAGAGGAGCCGATTGGAGGAAGAGGGTGCCAGGTTTGGAAGTAAAATGACAGATCTTGCGACATTTTATTCCTACAGCTGAAACAGCTTCCACGACCACTTCCTTTGCATACGTAATAATCGCCGACATCTTTCTTCCATTTTTGAAGACTGTCAAGCCTCTCCTTCGGCCAAACACCAACCCCCTCCCCCACCCCACCCCATCCCACCAACCTTTCTCCCTCCCTCCCTCTTTCCAAAACCAGAGAACTGGCTAGAATACAGAGAGACTTATTTTACAAACCTATCATGGCATTCACCAAGAAGGCTGTCACTCTCTGTTCCCTGATGCCTTCCAGACGAGGCTTCTCACCGGGGGCGTTGCTCTTACTGAAGATAGAGAGCGCCCCGACGTGGGTGACCGACCTGACGGTCGCAGCCCACACCCATGGCAAGCCGAAGAGGCCGTTGAAACATGCAAGACCACCCAATATGAACAGATCGAGATGGAAGCCGGACCCCTTTTTCAGTTGGTTCTCTTTTTTGTTGACAATCAATCTGGCAAAAAGGAGATTAGAAAAAATACACAAGTTTATTTCGCTGGATAAATTCAGACATGAAGCTCGGATTTAAATGTTTCACAAAACTTGACCTTTTTTTTTGACAAGGGTAATCTAGTAAATTATCACACACACCACTTCTTTCTGTTCCTCTTCGCTTCGCAGCAGAAATAAAATTGTCCGCGAATTTATCTAAGATTTGTAATGACCAAACAAGCAATATATTGACTTTCCTTATGTCATGCTTCAGTGGGGAGGTCACTGGGTGAAATCCCTGAGGTAAGAGGGCGACAGACACAAACTCACAAATTAGAGCAAATGTCCAAACAATGTTTCTGCTTTATATAGAAGACTAAAAAGCACACGTTCCACATTTTGAAGTGAAACAAACAAAAAACACAAAAAAATGAAAAAAACTGGAGTGTTTTGACTCAAATTACATTTGATTATTTTTGATTCAGAAATCTTTTAACTCATTGCTAAGCCAATTATAATCTTCTTTAATTTTGGATGATGGGACATTTTTTTCATGAGTTATAATTTGTCCTCACTTACCCTGTAATTAATGTTTCCATGTACATCAGGATAAAAGCCAAGAAGGCCGGTATGACCGCCGACAACATCATCAAGGGATTCATTGGATGCTCAATGCCAAGTGGGTTAATCCACCAGCCTCTTTTACAGGAATCGGTGGGCTGCAGACCATCCGGTACGTCCAATTTCTAAACAAAGACAATGGGGGATGGGGGTGGATGAGGGAGGAGGAGGGGAGTGGTACAGGGGAAAAAAAAATTGAGGTGGAAATTCATTATATTAATAGATAACAACAATTAAATATTACAAAATGGTTACATGAGATTGACATTTCTATGAAGTCTTGGATCTAACAGAGCAATACATTCCACATCTACTGACATCATTGCTGGGAGATTATTAAAGGGACATGATTGATCATGACAAAAGATAAGATTTTTTTTTTTTTGGAAGAACATTTAAGAAATGGAATAAAAAATCCTCAGAGTAACCAAAATTGGCTAAGACGTAGTTTAAAACAAGATATTTTTGTCATTTCTGTGTTACATTAATTGTTAACAGAATATTGCTTTTAAGATTCAAATTGTCCTGTCATCTGAACATCATTTTCACAGTCACAGTCATTTAAGTGTCACACTGTTACATCACTGGAGTACCCCTTTAAGGGTGACACTGTCTGTCAACAGAATACTCCTTTAACAGCCACTTTGTCCCATCATCTGAATATCCCTTGTATTGAAATTAAAATATCCCTTGTGGATCAAATTCTGCTACTAGAGTACCCCTTTAAGGCATCACATTCTATGTCAACAGAATATCCCTTTTAGGGTCATATTGTCCTTCATTGGAGTATCCCATTATTGAATGCACTGTCTGTCAACAGATTATCCCTTTCAGGGTCATATTGTCCTTCATTCGAGTATCCCATTACCATGTAACGCACTGTCTGTTAACAGAATATCCCTTTCAGGGTCATATTGTCCTTCATAGGAGTATCCCATTATGTTACACACTGTCTGTTTACAGAATGTCCCTTGAAGGGTCATATTGTCCTTCATTGGAGTATCCCATTATGTAACGCATTGTCTGTCAACAGAATATCCATTTACTGTTCTGTCATCTGAATATTGTCATTGTGAATAACCCATTCAGGGTCATATTGTCCTTCATTGGAGTATCCCATTATGGAACACACTGTCTATTCTATAAACAGAATATCCCTCTAATGGTCATATTATCCTTCACTGGAGTATCCCTTTATGGGACACACTGTTCCGTCATCAGAATATCGTCTGTGTGAATATAACTTGAAGGGTCGTATTGTCCTTCACTAGAGTATCCCATTACCATGAAACACACTGTATGTTAACAGAATATCCCTTTCAGTGTGAATATCGGTTGAAGGGTCGTATTGTCTATCACCAGTATATCCCATCACGAGTCACACTGTCACCAAATATATATCCCTCTAAATGTTCATAAACCTAATTTGCACAATAACATCTCTTTTAATGTCTTTACCTCAGTGTAAATGACCTGCAGAAAGTAATCAACGAGACACATCACCAAGATAGATATTGGTATACCGAAATCTCCGATCATCTTTCTGGCCTGTTTGAGAGAATAAAATAAACAACATATCTCGAATTATCGGCCAACATCATCTTATGGAAAGTTAACAGTTGCAAATCTGCCATACAAATAAATGTTTAACAATACTTATGCTGTTGGGTTTGTGGTGAAACATTTTTTCGAACATTACCCCTATTTGGTTTTATCTTTCAGGGAGTGACGAGATTCGAGTAGAAAGAGAATGAGGGTGGTCACAGACTTCACAATACAGACATATTTTTACTTCTGCCCTTTTATGTGATACAGAGTGTAAGTGCTTCAAGCATAGCTTGGAAGAAAAAAAAATCAAATTTAACAATTCGCTGGAGAGAAAGACTTTTGGACCCTAAAATATAGATTATTTTGCGATGCAAATCGATTTACCTAATATTGTTCAACTGCTTTCCTTTGGCAGTTTATAAATTAACTTTTTCGTCCAAACAAGACAGTAACAAATCGGTACATCTCGATATCTTTAGCAACCACAGAAAAAAGAAGACAAAACAAAAACAACAACTGCACAATCTTATCTGCAAATATGCTAACTGGACAAGACGACGACGATTTCGCCAGCACGAATGAAGATGACGCATTCTTACCCCACGGCCCAAGAATCGACTGTTACGGAACATTCTCAGAAAATAGGCCAGGAGAAACGTTCCCATGGTGAGTATGGTTGAGAGTAACGCTGTGTTCGGTTGATTCGTTATGTCTTCCTTGTCGGATGAGCACACACCGGTGTCATTGTTCCAAACGGTGGCAGCGGTGGGATTACCCGATGCATATTCATAGACGACAGAGGTGCTATTTTCAAATTCTTCCATCCAACTGCAGTAGGGTTCGTCTAAAGGATGCTCTTGAAATATCTGCGTCGGTGGTGAGACGGAATAAACGAGAAATTTGTTTGACGTCTCGCGGTTGGACATTTCGATTCACATTAAATGTAGGAAATGATATTATGCACACAAATCATGTAAACTTTGATAATTAGTTTTAAAAAAATGCTAAAAATGAGCATAAGAAGGCAGCCTCAATGCATTAAGGGTCCATTGTATGGTATAGGGAATCCATCGCAAAAGACCCAAAATATTTTGCCTCTGTGTACAATGTACACACGCTTCTACAATAGACTCAGGCACGATAAATACGGTCGGATGTATAGAAATGCATTTTTATACATCCAACAGTATTTGACATACATAAAAGAGAGAACATCAAAACTCTACACAAAATTCTCAGTGATTTTTTTTTTTTTGGTGCAATGCTTTTTCAAAAAATGCACTACACTTTGTAAAACTTACCCTACTGAGTTTGTTGAAGACTTCAAAGATAAAAATGAGCGAGATCAGAAAGGCGAAGATCTCCTCCGTAAACCGAGTGAAATATCGAACCAGAGTACTGCCCTCGAAGGCGACCACGACCGTGACGATGACAAAGAGCCAGGTGCCGACCCAGGCGCGGTAAGGAAGGTATTCTATACCAGTACTGACACAAAACTGGGTAAAAGGAGGAAGGGGAGGGGGGTATTCAAGAAATGGAATATTCGGTAAGTTATTTCAAAAGACAAGAAAAGGGTTTTATGTCTCAGAAGATATCGATTATTTATACATGTTAGAAAAGAAGAAAACCATCGGAACTAGAAAATGCACGATCAATATTTTGTGTAACTGTAGCAGCAAATAATTTATGGAGTGTCAAAATATTAGCAAAATGCTATGCAGGAATGTGCAAATTGCTGTTTTGATTGCAAAGATTCATAGCAGTTTTTGTATATCATATTTTTTGTATGAGACAATATTTCAGAGCACTCTCAAAAATGGCTGCGCAAAAGTTTAAACGCTAACTTCATTCCCTGCGGTTGGACGGAACATTTAAATTTGAAATAAAAACATTGTAAAACCAACTCAATTCTAATTATAATCAGTAGCTTTATTTCAGTCAACTAGCCTTACATGTCAGATAGAGTGATATGACACTACATTATTCAAACTTATGAAAGTGCCAGATATACTTAAAGATCATTGGTATTAGCCCTTCAATTTGGGCACGCTTTATGGAAAAAAAAAAATATGCTAATTATTGAAAGAGACGCTGATTCTACAAAAACTTGGGAAAGAAAACTAAAATAGACGATTAACTGTCTCAATGTGAATAACTACCATTGGAGTGGCAGTAAAAATTGCTTCTTCTTGAAGTTTGAGCAATGGTGACCATTATCTGACTTTTCTAGCATATTGAGGGTATCACCAATGACCTTTAAGAACTCTCGAAAAATTCGGTCTGAGACGCCGACTGGCGATAGACATTTATACACATGACGTACAAAATTATTCCAATGGATATAAACATTAAGACCAACTATATGATTTTTATTTCGTCATGCTGCAAATTTTCTTACTTGATAAAGATTTTCTTCAAAAACTAAAATAGGTCCCGTCGATCCGATGATGGTGAGAGGTTGGGCCGAGAACAAGGAAAAGATGACTCCCGAGATGGCCGAACCTAGAATCATCTCCTTCACAGAAAATGAACTTTGTGTAATAAACAACAGAAAAAGAGATTAAATATTAAAAGCAAATGTTGCAAATGATGTCATATTTTAGACTTGATCAAGCCTTCCTCTTCAGTGTGTTGGAAGGAAATGTTAAATTTGTGGATATCTCTCAAATGGAACAACATATTTGTTAGTTTTTCGGGAAAGTTGTTTATGACAGTTACCTCTATTACATAGACCAAATATTATGGTTGGGTTTGTGTCCCCTGGCTGTGGAGGTGGGGTGAGGAGGGAAGGGAGGGGGGCAGGAGTTATTCATCACCGATATCTCTTTCATATTGATCAATGGTGATGGTTGGGTTTGTGTCTCCTTTTAAACAACTAAACAATTTGCAATAAAAGGGGGGAAAAAAAGAGATTTACTTTTATTTCAATTTTATAGTATTGATTTAAATTTCAATAATTTGTGTCCACATTGTGAGTCCACTATTTGCGATATTGTATATTCTGATATGTATATATCATTGTGGAAACGTTTGCGGTAGAAAATTATAAATCATACTTTTTTTTCTTGTGAGTCTGTGTGCGGAAATTTGGACAAATTCAGCACCTTCTCATATAGAGGAAATAATTCATTTCTTGTAAAGTACTTGAAAAATATGATTTAATTTCCTTTTTCGGTATGTTATAATAATTTAAATGTTAAACATATTAACAACAACAACATTGACAAAGTACAACCCCTGATTACTTATAGATTATATCTTTGACTACACTATCCTTCTCCACTAGCTGCTAAGAGAACTATATATGCGGTTACAATAACGTACGTGTTGCTTGTATAATCAACCACTTCTAACCCGTGTAATCCATTACAGAAAATTTCGTGTCCCACAAAAATTTAATGTTACCCTATATCTTAAACTTCTCTTTCAAACCGTTGCTATATTTACGACATAGCTTAAACTTTCCATAAATACGATTTCATAAATATATTGTTTTTTAATGTTTCTTATTCCTTTCGTTCAACGTAGCAATATTGAATCGAAAAGGCAGCTGTGATACTTTGCATTTAATCAACGTACACACACCTTCCTCCCCCCCCCCCCCCCCCCTTTTTACGCCTGTCTCATAACTCATATAGATTGTATCGGTATTATACAAAAACAACTGCACAAAACAATATAGGCCACACGGCGGTGGCGGCGGCGGCTTTTTCACAGTTAGGCAACAAAGGTCTCTGTTAATTAGTAACAAGGATATCGAATGACTCAACTTTATATAATAGGCTCAATAAATGTCGGGGTCATACTGTCCCAGATTTTGACCTGCCAAGGTGACCAACCCTTTCATTTCTGATTCTGGTGGCCTTCCGAAATCGATTTCTGTTTGGGTCAGTAGGCGCGGCGTTTTCTCATATCGTAATTCGTTGGGTAATGTGACCTCATCTAAATAGCTATAATACCAGCACTTTATATTCACTTTCAATCAAAATGATTTCCCACAGGATGGTTGTTGCCACACTGTTACGTCTAATATTATAGGACCTATATTATCTATACACACATAGAGTATATAATATAGTGATACAGGCTATTCACACTGGATCTCTCTGATTATACAATCGGCTAAAATATGCTGCATATATTCTACAACTATATATTTAGTCTTTTTCCATAAATATTACATTTTGAACGAATGTTACGATTAAAAATAACAAACAATTTATTTCCCCCAATGGTTGGGGAAATATTCGAAAATAGTCGATATTAAAATTTACTACTATTACTTTGACCTGCAAGTAATCAGTTTATTCCAAATATTGGCTGCATTGTGACGTCATGAAATGAGTTCACAGAATTGGGGTACTGACACCCATTCCTCTGAAGTTCCCTCTTAGACTTCTGCGCTGCATTGTCTAGATGTGTGGAATAGGTGTGGGATATAGTGTGGAATATCTATAATTGATTGCTCTCACAGTGTATTGTGCATTGTGCATTTTCATTGCGTCCAAGTTGGAAGAATCACAAGCCGAAATGGTTACCCCCCCCCCCCCCTTTGTCCATCTGTCCCATGTTGTCATCTTTTACATGGCTTTTGGCCACGCTATTCTGTTATGATACTGGGTTTTTAAGTTCACTCCATATGAGATCACTCACCCTTTACCAACCCCATATCATGTTTAAACTATGTATGGCAGGGGGGGGGGGGCCTTCCCGAAATATAAAAACAACAACAAAAACAAATTCTGACGTGA
>JAAAKB020176468.1:0-11995 GCA_010014835.2 Apostichopus leukothele | reverse complement strand
AGGACTTCATCCCCCCCCCCCCCCCCGTCCCCCAAGTTTCGTGTTTTCCTGGCATAAAAAATATGGGCGAATCTCCCCCTGTGGCTTTGCGTTTTTATCAACCTCAGAACTTAAATCAGCTCCAAAACAGCAAAATTTTGGAGGGTGACAAGTTCATTATAGTATAAGAGTCTTCCTGCCCGAGGTGTTTTTGGACAGACACGGCAAATTTCATTTGGGCACCAGGGGACACCAAGCCTTTGGGAGATATATTACCCCACCCCCTCTCCCTTGGCGCCGCTTTCATTGTTGATTTTCCATATAGTGAAAAACTACTCTTGCGCAGGTTTAGGCATAGGCTATCTGTGAAATTACGTAGAGTGCTCATTTATCTTACTGTACTAGCTATGAGTATCGGGTGCATTTATCCATGTTGCAGTAGGTTGAAGTTACAGTGAAAAGTATCAATAGGCCTACGTACCATTCACCTCGAACAAAGGTGAGCCTTCAATGACACAGGGTTGATAACCTGCCTATGGACAATATAGCACGACTTAATCTGTTTGCTAGCTACCAGGAACACAATAGTATGCTAAGGAGGAAACCATGCAGTAAAGTAACTACCATACGTCATCATCGTCTGATTATGTGACCATCGAATTAAAAAACGGCTTGCATCATCTGGCGCGTGAACATTTATTATGCTTGTTTTGTCGTTCATGATGCTTTTGGATGCTAAGATCATGTGTAGCACTATAGTCTCCTTCTAGGGGAATCGTGATACACACCTGACGTTGATCACACAGTCACAGTTTCGCGATGCAAGGGGACTGGGCTTGAGAGCGGATCAGTAGTTTGGTTTTTCGTGCCCAGGTTCTTTCCTGGGTGACTTTTACGACGCAGTGCATTACAGCTGGGCTATATATGACTACATCTTAAGTCATAACGATTTACTGCCACCTCTAAGCGTTTTTCTTTGTCATTGAAACATGTTATTGTATATGTCTGGGAATAGTGGTAAAAGCATGATTTAACAATGTTAGCACACAGTATACAGTCTCGATGGAGAGGACTGGGTCGAGAGTCAATCAAGTGGATTGGTTTTCGTGTCCCAAGCGGCTATATCTTGGGTAACCTTTCTTAAAATAATGTTAAGTACGTACACTAACTTAGGTCTATATGCTGTCGGCGGATGACACTTAAAACTCGGGAAGGAGGCGAGGATCGTCTTTTGTTAATTCCTTTAGTCAGTCCCCTCCTCAGTATCCATTGCAAACTATACCGGGTTTATAGAACCTCGGACTGAATTTTACTTTTCCGTGCGGAGATCAACAACCGGCAATGTTAACATTATTGTGCTGCTTTTATAGTTAGGCTATACAATGCACATTGTATTTCCTTCAATGATTTATCAAGATTAAGTACGTGATAGTAAATTCAAAAGATCATACTGACGGAACCAATTAGAAACGAGTGAAGGAGATCGAAGTTGACTGAAACAATTCTGAGTCCACTTTCAATATGTGGGGAAGTTGCTCTCTGTCTATCTCCTCCCCGTTTCTACGCCTTTCATATAATAAATGGAAACACAAATTATGACGTTATTACGAGGGGTCTCTGCCTATAACCAGCATCCCCTTCCTCTCTCTTGTACTGATTGCATCACCCACTGTAATGCCAATAATAGTAAAACACAAAACATAACTCCCTGTGTTGAACTGACTTGAATAAATAAGCCATCAGTATCGATTACGAAATATTACCCAATCCTATCAATTTCTTTCGCTACCAGTTCCCCCTCCCATATTACCCACCCTGAATTCGAAATGGCCAAGACGCGGCATATTGATTATTATAATTCTCCCAATTTTATCTGTGTCCACATTTTACTTAAATGTTAATAATGCACACGTAACTCCACACAATTGGTAACAACAACGGTAGGCTATTACTACTAGTACTAAGAGAAGCATGAAGATAGGTGTTGGTTTCCACGTGATTCTGTTGAGACGATCAACCCTACAACGAACTTGCGCGAAAATAGGGCAATCTCTTATCCTAACCTCAGCATGAACCCATGCGTCAGGCGACGTCTGGCTTTTTTTCCTTCTGCTTTTGTGTACTAATGTACATATGAAGCCATCCCTTTAAATTTCGAAATACGACTCTTTTGCATGCGCGATATCAGAGGCTACTCGATTTCCTATTGGCTGCAACTGTACGATCATGAGTAGAAAAGGCATTTGATTGGTTTACTTCATTAAGTTCACGAGCTTTCGGAACCCTAGTCAGGTCAAGTACATGTATAGTGTACGGCTCTGCTCCTATCTATCTAGATTCGGAAGCTCACATATATACATGTGGGGATTAAGAAATATCATTCAATAGTTACTCAATAAAACTACAAGTTTGAGTCAAATTTAACTTGAATTGTTTTGAATAAAATGTATTAAAATAATAAATTATTGAGAAACACGTTTTTTTGCCATTAAAAGGAATTAAAAGTTAAAAAGCTTTTCATGTTTCCCCTTTTAATATTAGAATAACCTGATCGTTCGAATCGGTGTGACATCCAACATGCGACAGCTAGCTTCTTCAATTCTGTACACAGCATACGTTGATCTTCCGGAAACAGTTCGGTCCTAACTCACAAGCCGTACAGTACACAGGCTTAAGTACTATGGTTGCCGGTCCAAGGTATTGTACATTTGCAAGATGCCACCGTTTCATTAGCCGAACTGTTTAACAAGCTCTTGCCTCTTCGCAGTAAGTACAAAATTGTATTCATTCACTGTTGGAAGGCTGCAAAGTAGAAAAAACCTATACATTTACTGTACGATACTGTACGATACTGTACTACTAGGCTAGTCTGTAACCAGGAAGCCAATACTTGCTTATAATTAATAGTCGACTACACTAAGACCTAGGCTAACCACTCAGTTTTCGTAGCTTATAAGTTATAACCTGAGGTTAACTGAAGAGTTAGACGAAGTCCATGCTGCTTGGACCTTGGTGAAATTGGAATATCTGTTTCAGTAATCATCAGTAATCATGTTTAGAAAGATTAAAAATGTGTCATTAACATCTTCTGGAGTTATGGTAAGACAACAAGTGAACAAGTTCATTCAAGTCTCAGATCTGACCTGTGTTCACTTCAAGTTCAATGGCATCCATACCTTCTCAAACTAAAAAGATCTAGGCTAGGGCTTAGACCCAAACTGAAAACTAATAGTTGACAGCGACTTAATTCTTCATAGGGTTTCCAGTTCACGATTGGGCCTTTGAAGTTTTAATAGTGCACGACTGCTATTCGAGACTGATCACTTAGGGTTAACAAGCTAGGGCTAATCTAAGTTCTGTAAACATCTTTAGACTGTAGGCCTACATGCTGCTCATGATAACTGCCTAGCCATGACTTATCAGCATTATTACTAATACTAAAGGCCTACATGTGATTTCCTCAACCCATGTTGCAATACATATATCCTTCAAGCATATTTAGTTTTCAACCTGGCACAAGGGCATGTAAATATAAATTAGTTTTGAGTTGTCTGGCAAAAAATGTAACTAGGCTATCATCATGACATTTTTCAGATGATTTAGTCCAGGACGCTAAGAAATTTGTTATTTTGGTGATTGTAGGTAATTATTACAGACATTACTTTTTTCCAACCATATGAAATTTCTAAGTGAAGAATTATTTGAAATATTGCTGGCTAATCCCGCATGAAATTGGTTAGGTCTAGTATTAGTAGTAGGTTTAATAAACATTTTGACCAAAATCAAAAACTGCTTTAGAAAGTATCCAAGACAGAATTGTAGTGAAATATGAGTAACACAGCACTTTGGAATTGTTTGGTAATTGCATGATATTTGTCATACAACACTCTTTAATTTGTAAAATATAGTTTGCATACTGTACCGTCCAACTCTCTACATGTTTAATAACCCGTACATGAAACACATGTTTGAAATATTTGCATAACCCACTGAGTACATGTATTGGTATCACATGTCCCATTATCATACAAAGATTACAAATATATTCCATACTTTGTTCATCCAATTTTTTACATTTATTTACATCCATTTTTGCAACTTTAAATTCCCATTTCTCACCACGTCATACCTAAGATAAAAAAAATTGGGGTTGTTGAGTGCCATTTATTTGAATGTGTACATCGTCTCCTTCTTAGGCCCAACAGTTACCATATGCTTCTTTTTTTTCTTTTTTTTACAGCAGCAGATGTTTTCTTGCCATAGACCATTGCAAGTTTTGATCACATATTGAGGGCGGTGGCAAGGGTGAAGTAATGCTTGATTTTGAGCTCCCCAGCCGACTGACTAGAGAGATGCCCATTGACACTCTTTTTCAGCTGGGTACCAGCCCTCCATCGTTTACCTTTCTCTATTCGTTCCAACAACTCTCAATTGAACAGACAGTTCACGGTGCAGACAGACAGTTCCGAAAGACCGCTGTGCAAAGAATCAGCCAATTGGATTCCGAGCAACCGTTGAGGTCGTGCTTAAGAATCTTGGAGAATTCCAGCAAAATGTTACCCAGTTGCGAAAGCAGTGAATACACAGAAGACAAGAATAGCTTTCCCATATTTGATGATTCTCGTACCATGCGTATAGAGAAGATGACCGCCTCGACGACAACAGTTACTCAGAAGCACGGCAAAAAGAAAGTTTGCTTTGCGGATTCCAAGGGCTACCAATTGAGCACCATTCGGATAATGGATGGCCCTAGCGACACTCCCCCGGTATTAAATCACAACTTGTTGAAGGAGGTTATACAGAACGAGCGAGCAGAACCTAACCACCCTTTTACCTACGTCCCCGACTTTGAGCAGCCGGCTTCGAATTACCTTGATTTCCGGGACCGTCTGGAGAAAAACAATGTGTGCCTTGAAAATGTCGTCATAAGAGACAATCTCACAATCATGGGGACAGTCAAAGTGAGGAACATTTCTTACGAGAAATCGGTGAAAATAAGGGTAAGTTTCGATGAATGGAAATCGTTCAGGGACATACCAGCGTCATATGTGTTTGCGTCTTGTAACCTAGGGGAGGAGACGGGAGCTTGTGCGTCGTCGGACAAGTACGACACTTTTTCGTTTCGGTTTGACCTGCCCCCAAATTTGGCAGGAAGGGCAGCATATTTTTGTATCTGTTACTCGTGCAATCAAACGATATTTTGGGACAACAACAAAGGGATGAATTACAGAATTATTTCTCTTCAGGAGAAGGAGACATCTGAGCATCAGAGGATGGTTAACCATTACCAGAATCTGAGCGGAGAGTATCCTTGGACGGACGTTTCGTTCTACCACTTAGCGGACAAAGAGAGACCGTACTGGTAGCAACCAACTTCCAGAAATGTTTTCTTTGAGAAAATCTAATACACCCCGAAAAGAGATATTTAGTCCTGCAGCATTGTCACAGTAATACCAATGGAATGTGTTTTGCCAAAGTGTGTGAAAAGAGACTTGGTTCAATACTTGATGGCTTTTATAGAAATCACCACTTCTGTTGGAGATATCGCTGATAGAGCTGGCTTGAACCACTGGTCCTTGACAAGAGGTACAGTGATGCAGTGACCCATCAAGTGCGTACCATCTCACTGTATTCACCGTTCACAAAGCAGAGAAAATCCTTGTGTGTTTACTAGTGCAGGGCCCTGGCGATGACTTACTGTGGAATATTACGTGTGCGTAACAAGTAAATACAGTACATGAAAATTGCGATGAATTTTCATTGCATTTTGTGGGAGCAGTCGAGATGGGTTGTTATGTTGAAATCATCTCTTCATTCAAATGGTTACTGGTTGTACTGTACATTCACTGTTAATCCAAAGTTTCAAATGTTGCAGACTGCCTTTGGAGAAGATCTGGCATAGAATCAAATTGTCAGTCTCTTCGACTTTTATATTTTAGAAATATTAACCTACAGTGGCTTTCCTAATTTGTAATTAGTTTGCTTCTAGACAGCTGTTTCAGTGTTTTTGTCACTTATAGTATTTACAAGCAATTTGATCCTAAGCTTACATGAAGAAGAGCACTAGCTGCTTGTCCAAAGAACTCACAATCAGGCTCTCAAACTATGTAGCCGGAAGTGATTGTCACTTTATCATTGTTATTGTGATGTTATAGGTTAACTAGGGCTGGCGGTTTCATTTTTTAGTCCGAGCCAACATCCACTAAAAATTGATTATGGTGATTTAAATTACAGTTTGAGGCTACCAACACCTGTGTGCAATTTATTAAAAACTTTATCATGTTTTGTGACATCAGATGGACGTGATTAAATTGGAGATACAGTAATTCTCGTCACTGAAAGCTTGCTTAAACTCCCATTGACAGAATGCTATATAATAATATTTGTAAGAATTTCAGACAAATCCTGGCAAAGTCGGAAGCTTTACCTGCAGTACAGCCTTAGAGAAACAGAACAGTTGTAGTAATAGATGCTTACTGTGTGTAGTATATCAATAATTGTGTCAAATTCATTTACCAAAATATGAACAATTAGCACCTTTCTATATGCGACTGTGAATTTGTGAAATCAATATTTTCTCTGCTTTTCCAAGAGCGTTATTTTTTTTATTTACTTCAACACACTTATGCATTGATTATTTCTTACAAACAATTCTACATTGCGTTGTATTAATAATAATACTAATGTTGTTATTTTAACAGTGAGTGAAAATATGAAAACTTTTAGTGCATCTACTTTTATAGAGATCAAACAATGACATATCGACTGGACATGTCAAGGATGTCTCGTTAATCACTTACTCTCTTTGGAAAGTTCTTTTAAAGGTTTTAACTGCAAAGGAACATGTCTTGAAAGTGGCAAGTAGGAATGGAGTAAAACTATTAAACCAAATTTTTTCAGATTACTCTTCTTTAACATGACAAAACTAAACCTACTCTGCACTGTCTGCAGATTCCTTCTTAAGGCAGGTCAAATCTTCATGATAGCATTCGGTCAGTTGAGTTGGCTAAAGTTGAAGAGAGGGTCACTACTTACTTCTCTACTATTTTAAGCAGTATTTCTAAGCTACTACAGAACAGTCTTTCTTTCCATTGCTGGCGATCAAACAATTAATCTTGTGTAATTCTAATGTCAAGGTATCATTAAGGTTACAAAGCCACCTGGTAGGCATTATCTACCTGCTGATAGGTTTATATGATAGTAGCAATTAAGGAGTACATGAACATTATTCACTACAAAGGTCAACATTTCATCGATCATTGATGGTATTTGTGTTATGTAACATGTTGAGTTTAAGTTGACTTACTACGTGACATTCATGGTACGATCTTTACAAATGATGTGACTGCCAAAGGTAAAATAATCTGTTCTACATAAGATCTAATATGTTACTGTAGGTATGAATGGTGATCTACATTTATTTGTTACAAACTACTTAAAGTGTAGTGCTACCTGTTTTTGTGGAGTTAGTGTGTAAGTATGTCTTTATCACCGTCAAGTTTGTAATCATAGGGGGTTTACCTTACAGTAGGATCAGGAATGTAACAAATACAAATATTTGCTTAGTGATAAAATATTTGAAATCTGACTCGACTAAGTAACCTGCTGCAGTTGTAAAGGTTAATACAAACACCATGAAACAGGTAATTTCCAAAGTTGTTTGCTAAATATTTTAAGTGCCATGAAGTTTTTTACAGCTCATTTTTTGTGATAGACTTGGTATTTGTTCTTGCCATAGTTCCACACCAGTGACAAAGGGATATTGTTCAATTCCTGCCCAGGAAGCCTATCAAAGGATGTATTACGCAAGATTTCTGTGTAGAACAGCAGGAAGTTAAAGATTCTATGCCACTGGAATGGTACTGTAGGTCACTGTAACACAGTTGACGAGTGCCGTGTTAGTGTGTATGGTGTTGCTTAAAATATTAAAAACACTAATCCTGTTTCTAAGAATAATATCAGAAAATGCTGACCATGATAATGAGATGATGATCAGGATGCTTAGATTGCTAAAATAACACTAGTATATCATATGTTATACATTATCAACATCAACTGCAAATAATTAAAGTTTTTATCTGAGTATGGACGCCAATGAAGTATGTCACCAAATGAGTAATTGAGAGATCCAGCCTTCAGGATTAACTAGAACAAAATATAGAACATAGTTTACATACTAGAGAGAAATGGGCACAAATCATCATACAGTATATGTGGTCAGAGTTTTCTGTGGTACAGGAACTGCAGGGCCAGAGATATTGGCTGTTTTAGGAAAGTACATTTTAAGCCTTTTTTTTTTTTTTTGGCTTGATAAGTATTAATGAGGAATGACAGGGCTTGCAAGCGTGTATGATTTATAAACAAGCATGGATTTTGTATAAGTCAGCCCATGGAGCTATAAACAGAGCTCCATGGTAAGCCAAACAGACTGCAGTGCAGACTCACCAACTGAATATGTAACATGTTACTGAAAGACATAGAGATGTACAGTGTTCTTTAGCTACAGTGTATTTCAGCTTTCAATTGGTGCTAATTGTAACTTCACAAAGATGATGAGAATGACTTTATTGAAAGTTCTGTGTTTAGTGTTTTATACTGGACATATTTAGGGAGGTACCAGTGTCTTGGCTGCATTGCCTTGTGTGTAGATATGAGTTAGATGATAATGATGGTCAATTTGAATTATGCAGGTAGGAGAGATAAAAGATGGGGAGTTCTATGGTGTTGGTAGAAAATTGCTCTAAAAAGTGACTACCTTGGAGTTTAAGCAATCTGTGTGGTCTTGTTGCAGTCGTCACAAATGATTTCGTTTTGGGGAGCAATCTTTGATTGAAACAAGAAGTACAAGTCCAGAATTTAAAAATAAAAAGGGGCTGGGGGGAGGGGGTGTTGGTGTAACTTCAATGCTGAAGCAGCGGTGGAAGGATTTTACTCTTTTCAAATTTATTTAGATTGTGGGTAAATTACTGTGTCATATGTAAATGGTACTGTATAGGAGAGAATATAACCCACAGATATTCTACAAGATCTACAGATTGGTTCATGAAAAGTTTCAGCCAAATGAACGCACTTGTAACTAAGTGTGTAAATGTTAGTGTTGAATGGTGTATTTCTGCACTTCCGTTAAAATTGTTCTAAACGTTGCAGAACCCTGCAATGCATACTAACAGACTCCAGTAAATACTAGTACAGTTAGCTCCCGTCAGCAGAGTTTACTGGCGCTGCAGATAGCTAGTAATTAATAAGAGTACTGTAATTCTCAAGCTCAGCGGCTAGTTTGTTCTAGAAGTAAAAATGTTGCTGCCCTTTTCATCCAGGCTTCAGACACATGGCTCTTGTGCCATTTTGGAACCTTTAGGGAATTTCTGTTGCAGGATAGCCAACTCCCAAAAACAATCAAATTTGTACCATTGGCATTTATATATATATATATATATATATGGCATACCTAAAACTGTTATGTAATTAAACACTACAGTGGGGTAAATGTGTATTAGACATAACTGAAGGAGTTGGCATTGGTATGTTGTGTACATTACTCTACAGTATGTTGAAGATTACTGCAGTTCATTGTTTTTCAACTTCCTCATGAATGTGTTACATTTTCATATGAACCTATTCGTACAGTGACTGACTCAATGCAGTCGTGTGAAATACTGGTGAGGTCAACGTTGAACTTATTTATGAACTTATGCTTTATATCCATTAACCAAACAAATCTAAATCAGTTGCACATTTAGAGATGTAACCTTTGGAACACTTCTCAATAATTGGAATTCTGTGCTAATATTTGAATTCTAACAGTTGGATTAGATGGATGCCCTGCCCATCCCCTTAATACCCACCGTTACTCTCTTACCCCTGTGCTGAAATGCCCTGTGGAATGCAACATTATCGGTGACCGTTTTGTGAACTTGAAAGATCACTAGAGTAAAAGTGAATCTACCAGCTGAGGAAATGTTTGTCAACCCTCAAAGGACTGTGACATATTCATGTCGGTTAACTTAGTCAATATTGATTGGATCTTGTAGATCTGTGTGTAGTCGTTTTTCTTCTAGGGTTATACTGACTCTTTGAGCATTCTGACAATTACACAACTAGCTTCTCACGTCAATATTTGGACCAAGTTTGTACTCTCCAAAGCTAACAGAGGCATTAATAAGATGTACATATTGTTGTACGTGTATGTTGTATGTGAGATTTCATACTGTATGTTGTATGTGAGATATCTTACCGATTAGCTGACCTGACTGCCGCCCAGTGTGTGCCGTAGTAACATTTCCATTGCTGCTTGCTGTATATCATGCTACTGTAAGTGATGTTAATAATGTCTGTGTTATTTGTCCCAAAAAATATCGTGCATATATATGTATATTTAGATATATACACATAACTCGTAAATGAATTTTGTTCTGCAATGAATGATCAAACATATTTTACCAAGTGGTTGATTGTGGCGGCTGCTGTAAAATGCCACAAGTCTCGTGTTATGTAGCTATCTATGATAGAGTTAGTAGTTATTTACATAACTGCTTTTGTTCACTGTAACAGGAACAAATACTGTACCTGCGGAAGCTGTGTGGGGGTTCAAATCAGCCCTTTAAAAAAGAGCAGTTGATGTTATCAGTATTTTGTGATATTACTAAGTGCAACATGATATAATGGGGGTGGTATTTTTATAATTGTTTCATAAGCTATTGAACTTACTGCAGGGATTCTGTTTTAGGAATTTCGACAAGAGTAGTTAAGAAAGCTACAGAGAAGATATATGGAAACAGAACGTTGTTATGAAAAGCTGAAACTTAAAAGGTGTATTGTGTCTTTCATAGGGAACTGTTGTTAAGTTGAGATTGTATAGATGTATGGCCCTTTCTTCTTCTTCTTGTTAGGCCAAATATTATGAAGAAAAACAGTAATTAAGATGCTATGTTGGTCTTACCAGAACGCTTGCCATAATGACGGATTGGTAGCGTACACGTTAAAGGAGTCTCGTAGAAAGTTCTTGTTATAAAAACGAAACAAAAGAAGCTGTTATTTTCTATTTGTAAACCATTTCACGTGAGTGAATTTTCAAAATCGCTTCAATACTGATATTTCACTCTTTCCAGTTGGTTTTAGTTTCAACTCCAATTGCCATCAGTGTCTCGTTTGGATGGGTGTGGTGATTGTACAAGCCGGCAAGTACACTAACTGACACTACCATCATCTCGTAATTGTAAACTTGTTTCTTTTCGATGGTCCCCGATTATGGACGTCTTTTATTATTTGTTCTATGTTGTATTCAGACTGTTGCTTGATCGAACCGTTTAAATCATGTCACTGCTGTTCCCACCTACGCGCAGCAAAAAGGGGAAAAACCCAAGAAAAAAACACAAACTGTTTGAGCCAATGAAATTGACTGACTGCGCCAACAAGGAATGCAAAATACTATTTAAGGCTAGGGATCTTGTTCAATTTGTTTTAGCATGATTCTGAATAAAAGTTGTTAACAAGAGAAATGAAAGGTTCAATTGATGTGCGTATAAATGTGCCGTCGGGCAAATAATTTTTTGGGGTTCTTTTTAAATATATTGTTATGCCCTGTGTGACAAAGAGAAAGAAGAAGATGGCAACCGGATTTTTGTTTTTTGCAAATGAAATTTAATCTTCGAAAACATCAAGTAATTACATTGAAATGTGGTCCTAGATATTCAATAGCTATAATGTGAAATACAATTGTGATGATTATTTAGTAAAAGAGTTATATTAATTAAAGAAGATAGATTTTAAAGTGATATTTCCGTGTTGTGTTGTCATTTTTACTTGTATGTCAAACTTATTATTAAATACCACCCCTGTCCACCATTGAAAACGATGTTGTTGACATGACTTACAAACAAATGGTATATTACTGTAAGTCAATAAAACCTATACAAGGTGCATATAATTTAAGGAATGTGTGTGGTTGGGGGGGGGGGGGGGGGAGGAGGCTAAAGAGTCACACCCCGCCGACACAGGGACGGGGCAATATAGTAAT
>JAAAKB020176357.1:0-11995 GCA_010014835.2 Apostichopus leukothele | reverse complement strand
TCCTGCAAACAAAGAGAAGCACACATAAGAGACAGTTAACTGGTATAGGTCCATGATGTTACCAAAGATTGTACGTACATCCTGCAAACAAACAGAAGCACACATAAGAGACAGTTAACTGGTATAGGTCCATGATGTTACCAAGATTGTACGTACATCCTGCAAACAAAGAGAAGCACACATAAGAGACAGTTAACTGGTATAGGTCCATGATGTTACCAAAGATTGTACGTAACAAAGAGAAGCACACATAAGATGCTAATCATAAGCTGATAATCAGTATCAAACAATCATCCGTTCTTTAGAAAGGATTTATAATTCAATCATTGATAACTAGTCCAGAGCTGTAATACAACACCCACCATATAAACCAATATTCAATACACAGATCTTTGGTATATAAGGACTGTAACAGTAACAAATCTAATTGTCTTAACCTATGTTGAGTATTCACTAGAGTTTAACAAAGGAGATCAAATATTCATCATTAAGTAATCATTGTGTATAAGTAGTTAAAACCAGAAATCCCCCAGTATTTATCTCTTCTGTGTTTCTGGGCCAGTATAAGAACCTGTGATGATGTCTTCACCATAGAGTAATCAAAGCATGGAAGAGATTGCAACTTACATTTTCACTAAATAATCGAGGTCCATCTAGGAAGCGTTTTCGAAACACTTTGATAATCAGACCGAGATCACGTATAAATTTGACCTCCTCTGCAATTAGGTCTTTAACTAAGACATCAAATGTTCCTTTTTGTGCCATTTTTTCATCAAATTCTTCCTCCATGAGAGAAGAGACGGAGACTTCCTCTTCATCTTGATGGAACATCTCCATGAGAACCTGGAAATATACAAACAATCTTTCAAATACTACAGTTACAGTATATTGGAAACTCTGGTAACAGTTAATTATTCACCCCAATTGGTTGCTTCTCATGGACAGCTTTCTTTTTGAGAAATGCATCTTAATGTACTTTAAATGTGATTCAAAAAGTAATCAAAAGACAGGAGGAAAGTGAAAAATGAATATTTTCTTAAGATATTTAAAGTATTATCTTTGTATTCTGCTTCTATAGCCTTCTTCAGACTTGTGACATTTGAAGCATCATTCAATGCAACTGACTGCTAAAGTGCAGTGCACAACACAGTGTAACTGTTCTCATGTTCCCATGTCAACCGATACTATTTGACCTACAGTACAGTAAATAGGAAAAAGAAAGTAAAATTTTCTTTTTAAAGAACTTGATTTCTAGAGTACAAACCATGAATGTCTCATCTGTCAGAAAAAGCATGAAATGTATCCTTCTCCAAACAAGGATATTAATTTGTTAATAGTCCGAGTATTGTGCAGTACCTAGGCAATCTAGAGGACGCCTAAATACAACTACAGGGGTATTAAACAATTCACAACTTTGCACAATTTGAGAGGACAACAGATCTTAATGTTGTCCATCTTTCACCATTCTCATGTCATCATAAATGATTATTCCAATGTGTATGCTCCCTGCAACCTAAGTTATCATAATGTACTTAACAAGTTGACAAATGCAATGCGAAATCACATAGAAATAGGTGACTTGATGATGTGGGAGCACACCATCATTACAATGAGCTTCTACCAAAGATTTTGCTGAACTTGCCTAAAGAGGAACTGTATGTCCAAACTTGAGCATTCTCATGTGTCAGAGGACAATGTTAAAGAGAAACACTTAACGTGGGAAGGCATGGTGTTCTACATTACTGGTTTAAAGCATTGCACTACATCCGGATCAAGTCCTTAGTATACCTTGTCAGTTTTTGGCCATACAAATGAACTATTCAGTACATGCAAGGATCACAGGGGATGAGGGCCTCTCCCTCCAAACAGCAAGTTTTCTGTAAGTCTTGCCTTCGCTCAAAATGGGTTATAAACTGTGCAGATATTGAACTATAAAATAATTTAGCAAAAGAGCCATTGTAAGACAATTAACAACATCCTGAAGCATGTGACCGCTGAATGACTTCAACCTTGAATAAGAAAGGGATGAAATATGCTGCAGGTGTAACATGAATGAAGTATTGACTCTCATTAATGGTAGTGTTTATTTGCTTCAAATTGACAGAACTGACTTAAAATATTTTATTCAAATACTAAAATGCCATCTCTGTAAGTAAGGATCTGTTGTTACATTGCAACATTCAGAGAAGTCAGTGTAACTTGTTTTACATTCTAAATGTATTTCATGTTATATTGACCCTAGATGTTATAGTCGACAAATTGAGATAGCACCCCATCTGACAATGCAACATGACATTTCACTGCGTACATGCTCCAGACAGAATCTCCAAAACTTCCCAGTTGAGGTATTTACCAGGCTATTATCTTCTCACCTAATCCAATAAATTAAACGTAGTGTATGGAATGTCATCAGTTTAAATTACCTTGTCTGCACACATGGCCACTTTGATATCTTGACAAGAGATGACAGTATGACCAATATTCTTGACATAGTTCCCTGCCAACTGAGAAAGAGTAAAAAATACATACAGACTAATAGTATGTATTCAAACGTTAAATGTGATTGCATTTTTTTTTACAGTAATAGAGAGTGTTGGAGCATAGCTGTTACAATCCCAAATAAATGTTTTGTAGGCCAGTTTAAAAGCCAAGTGATATGAAAGAACTATCACATGTACAGCTGTGTAATCATTTCCCATGCAACCTACCTAGACATTTAGACTAGCCTGTAAGTGTCAAAGTTGCTTTGTGTCATGCAGGTGAAAGCAAGTCTGAGTGGGACAGACTATAATCTATTAGTAAAAGTAGGTCATACAATAAACACAATTTGTGTTCGATCGGGATGCAAGCTTTTGTTACGGGACGCAAAGTTTGGGGGGGCTTGCATCCCTGGCACACAAACTTTTTTCTCTAGTGACATTACTGGCGCATACACGCACGCTTCCAGCAAGGAACCAAAAATTGTAACTGAAAATAGAGGACAATGTTAGTGAATTTGTGGGAACGATAGCAATGGGTTCCCAGGTACCCATTCCCATCACTAGCATACAGCAAAAACAACAACACAGCACTGAGCTAAAACAGTAAATGCAATTTGTGACGCAGACAGCTTGATATCTAGTTATACTTTGTAGGGCAGTCAATACAAGGATGATGAACTTTCAAATGATACCTTTAATATATCAGCAGCGATGTACTCAAGGACAGCTACTAACCACAGAGATACCTGGGAATCAACACGATAACCCAACATTTCCTGAAAAGAAAGAAAAGAATGTATATAGTAATGCTAATATGAATTTTGGTCATATGTTTGCAAAGTCCATGTAAACTTTATGGTGAAGATGCTCTGAGAGATATGTTGCTGTACAAAAACACCTGGTTCTCATAATTTCATCATTGAATTGCACCAGAGGAACTGCCACAATTTTGGTGATTCTGTAGCCCAACCGTTTCTAGTTCAAGTCTTACTCCATCACTGTTTAACAGTTTAAGTTATTTATGTTAATATGACTATGTGTTTTGAAACAATTGTGGCAAGTGCCTGCAACATCAAGTTTCTAATTTACATATTGTGCAGAGGAATACAGTATGTAAGAGGAAGACAATAGGTTTGACTTTGTTTCAGCTCTGAATGACGTAATAAGTTTGCTAACAGTTTTATTTTATATTGCTCTTAATTTCAACAGAGAAGTAGAAGGAGTCTTTTTTTTTTTTTTCTCAAAGGTAATGTAGGCTTTACTGGCTTAGACTCATGACATCACTGCCTGTAATTGGAAGACAAATGGACAAAGCAAATTCCACTGGAGTCTATAGTCACATTTACCTTCAAACTGTCAATTTTGTTTATTTGATGTTATGTTATCATATAACATTTAAGAACATGAAATGACATCATGAACTGTAAAGGCATATTTTGGTGTTCTCAATGGAATTGCTTTTTTGACACTTTGGGTAGCCAGATGAGATGAAAGACCAGAAGGCTATGGTCACCACAGAAGGCAGTGCCAGAAAAGGTTATAATCCAAGTCCTCCAGTGATGGTATAACAACAGTGTAGTTATTATCACAAGGAGAAAGGAAAGTGAACCATAAATTCCATATTACTAATGTTTACAATACCTTGTATCTCAGATTGCAATACCTAATGTTACAAAATGGAATGCTGCATATAAGACAACATTGTATGAATTAGTGTCTACATCCAAGCTTTGTCAGTGTTTATTCAGCTGTCACAGGCTACTACTACTGAAATGACTTTGCTACAGATCCAAAGGCTGCAATCATGGCTACTTAAGTCCACCATGTCATGTCACTGATCATTGCTTCCTTTAAAGATGAAAATGGTTCACAGCCAATCCCTTATAATGTAAGTTAATTCTCATCATGAACTGAGTACATTCAATTCAAATTATTTAAAAAATATTAATATATTTGGAAAGAATAGGACATGTACAATCAGAAATGGGTCAGCAGGGGGATAGTGCTACATGTTACAATTGTTTGGTGTACTGTATATACCCTACAGTATAATAGATAATACAAACTACCTTCAAGAACTGCCCATCTACTGTATAGGAAATGTTGAAGGATGTCTTTGTTATGAGAGCTAAATAATAAAGATCCAACTCCAATATGTAACAAAATCCAATGAAATTATGATAAACTTTAGTTTGGGAAGGGGCATATTATTCATGATAAGTGCGCCTTGTACTATTCAACTAATAATATACATTCCCACAACTACTGCACGAAACCAGTTGTATTGAGTACAAGTTGGTTTATTGACTGTTCAATTAGCTGAATCATTCAGAGTGGTTATCTTGTTAGTTTCAATTTACCACCTTTAGGATTATATTGACTAATCACAGTTAAGGTGCAATTTTGCAGCATGTGAAGTATTTCTTGCTAACTCACAATCAGTGTTTCCAAATATTATTTCACTTTCAATACCTTGTGCCAATGGTGTAACAATCAGACCAATTGTAAGTTTGGCAAACAGTACACTACAAATAAGTTGACTCTATTCCACATGCTATCTATGTATGTATTAAATTACCTCAGACTTCATTTGATTCGGCTCATTACTTCACAATTGATGAAAATTCAGCAGAGAAAGTAATCGAAGCAATATTTCTAACTGTGAATTTCCTACAATCTGTGTAATTTCCTACAGGTTATTATTTTTTGCCAGATTTTCTACAACATTTGCCAGAATAAGTACAGTAGGACACAAGATATATCCAACCTACAAACACTGACAACCAAATGTTTGTAGATTGGTAGGAAGCACTTTCAAGTGAAGTATGCTTAAAGCTCTAACATGCTCATCTAAGACAAAATTTGAGGATGAAGTCTGTTCCTCAGTGAAAGTCAGTTCAAGCCTAAAATATTAATGTTTATCCATTGTTTCATAAATTCTTATAAGTCAATCAATCATATGAGTTGAACTTCAAGTAAACAACAGAACACACTTGGATGACAGCCAACAGAAATTTGCCCTTGACTAATTTGTGATGTATTGTTGTAACATAGTATTTAAGGCTATAAAATACAACATGATTTCATACTGACTTTTCATGAACTGACCTAATGGTCTGCAATTTAAGACTTGATTTAATCCAGCTATTTTAACGGAAAATCTGCACTGATCAGCGTTTTTAAAAGTCTACAACAATTAAAAATTAATTCTGTGCTGAAAGTCATCCTTACACAGCTTTGCAAAGTCTATTATGGTAGCATTCACCTTCTGGGAACTCACCAACGGTGATATCTAGCAATGAAACAGATGTGAATTACTATTTCAGCCAGTTTAAATCCAAATTTGAAAACTTGTATACTTGCTTCAAGAACAATATGAAAAAGAAGTTTCCAGAAGTCTACAGTGTCACTACCCACAAGAGTTCAGTGTTGTATTTCATAATCAATTCCATATGTGCGTAAAGGATCAAACCACAGGAAATTCAACAAAATTTTAGTTAATTATGAACTTGAAATGTCTGTGGGAGAGTGACAGGCTGTTTGTATTATTCATGTACCGAAATGTCACACTTGCAGCAACTTCCAACGTTAGATAAAACGTACATATAACTCAATAATTGAAAAGCCATTCATTACAAAACTTCACCTTTCTGGTCTGAGCTACAGTATCTTGTACAGTTTTTACACAGAGAATTTCGAGGAGTTTTGATGTCCTTAAAATTAATTTTCAATGAATAGGTACATCCCCTGTCTAACCTGCAGTGAAAGTGCTCTATATATTTTTGGTTTCAGTTCATACAATTGAAAGTCTGAAAGCAATTCATGTTCATAGTACTAACTTTCTCTGTATACATATAGGTACCTAAATAACCCATAACTGCTTCAATTAAACTCCATGCTTAATACTGAATAATAAAAGTAGTAGAGACATGACAATGTTACTAATCAAAGACTATAACAAACTAACAAAGCTGACTGTAATAAATACTGCTGATCATTACTTGCATTGGAATTTGTTATTACTACTAAGTATCTCGTAATGTACTACTTTATGTGATGGCCCTCAAGCTGTATAGTCCAGGGACCTAGTTATGACAAAAGGATCTATTAGGACACTTTTGGAAATTTTCATTATTTTACCATGTTTTTCTCCAAATGAAGCCAAACGATGATGTAAATATCCACATCATCAGTATCAAACCTCATTTGTGTTTGTTTTAAACACTGTTATATTTATTTTTGTCAAATGTAAAGAATGAAAGAAATATCCTTATGTTATTCTTTCTAACACTATATTATTGTACTAGTAGTAATGTTTGCATTAAAACATTTTAACTCATTGAAGGTTATCCAAGAGAATTCCAGACGCATTCCGCTCTTTTTATGTAGACTGCATCATAATAGGTCCCAGAATGGCACAATTTTTGTGAAGATACTGCCACAGAAATTGCCAAGGATTTCTTCAAATTTTAAAAATGCGATAATATTGCAAAAGCTATATTGGTGGAAATTAGAGAATTTTTTTTAACAATGAATAAACTGTGCCAGTCTTAAGGACCTCATTATAGACATACCATCCTAGTTCATTCAATAAATTTAAAGGTTTTGCTTGACAGTAGCTATTGGCAGAAGTTACACTTCAAACCAAACAATGTGAACTTTATTTATTTAAGCACTAAGTTTCTAACACTTTATGAATTCACATGGAGTCTCAGAAAAAATCATGATGCCTTTGAAAGTTGTCTTTGTACTGTCTGTCCCAGTGTATACAAACTTACAAAGGATCCTACACAATTCTGCCATAAGGATCCGCAACAGACCTGCCATAAGGATCCTCAATATATCTGCCATTATGATCCTAGTAATATTTGTCATTGGACCTTACCATTTCCCTTGGTAGGGCAAACCAACCAGCAACATATACCCAGCACTTCACATGTATAAATGTTAAGTAGTAGCAGTATTTATACACAAAATCAAAACACTTTCTCAGTATTTTATGAGAAAAACATTGATTTATCTCATAAATGCTACAAAATATGTTATCACTATTATTTCATGTGCTTAGAACACTACTGAATCATAGCACAGATAATGATAAGAATAGTGATGGCAAAGAATGTGCCAAGAGTATGGCTACTGATGTATGAATCTTAAAAGGGTTTTAGTTTAGTCCAGACTTTGACTATGGAGATACGACTGGTGAAGAAGCTATAAAGTTTCACAGAGAAATGCAGAATTTACCCTCCCAGCAAGTGTAATTAACTGTAAGAGAAAGATACTGGCATACTTGGTTCTATTGAACCCATTCAAGGAAAGCCATCACTCTTAGCCTCCTGATTTCCCAACCCTCAAGGTGATCCTAAAATATACTTGTACTTGTATACACTTATATTAACTTACTTTCAAAGATGAATGTATTTTGTCCACTGGAAGCACTAAAGGTGACTTTTTCTTCCCTTTCTCTACAGAGGTGTTGGCATCATTGATAGCCCACTGGTCTATTGGATTAGGAAAAGTCTTCTTGACCCTTTCTTCTATGTCATTGACAGTATGTGGCTGATTGGCACAAAGGGACTCCAACAGCTGGATGATGAGAGATTCCACATAATCTAAGGCGTCACCCTCAGCCGCGAGTGAGCTGTGTACCTGCCTTTGAACCTGTTGATCAAGAGAACATTGAACATTCAGTCCAATATATTGAACACTATCAGTATCAACCAAATATATATTTTACCTTCACTAAGTCAAAATCCACCACTATGCAAATTGCCATGATTCTAATGTACTATTTACATTCTATTTAAGCTTTCTAAGGCTTGCTCAAAGAGTAAACAAGCTCATTAGCCAACAGTGCAGCACACCGAACCAAGTAATACAAAGCTAGATGCAACAAGTCAGAAATTTCAGCAGTTTTGTTTGGAGCATAAACTTGGAATTGTCTGAAAAACCAATTTATTTCAGTCTAAAATTCTGTTATTTTTTTTTTTATTATGACTAAAGCAACATCCACCTTCAGTCTGAGATTCCAGAAGTTAGGCTAGTATATTGTGAAAGTGCTGTAGGCTGAATAATAGGCAATAAACACATCAACTTTCAAATATCGCTAAAAATGACTCTGTTGTGTAACTAACACATCAACTTTACATTCTGTGCTCAAGTATTGCCATGACAAGAAAAGTTACATTGTACAGCCCTTACCCAGCCGTTTTAACAAATAGAACAATAACATAATTTGAATTCTTGAAATTGTGCACGTGCCTTCTGTAAAGCTCCCACTAGCATACCCCTCCATCTGGAGGAAGGATGTTCCTCGCCGTCACTCATAATGATTCCTTCCCTTCAGCTCTTTTATATCTTGTCTATTGATTCAAACCTGCAGGAGAAGTAGGACCAAGAATAAGATTTATGCAAGCTTGTTAGGTCTTGATTCAAAACGATTATGCAGGGAAATATGCCTTAACTACACACTCTAATACATTAAATAGTACTGAACAATTCAGGTAAATGGATGGAAAAAAGCTTTGGTATACATTCTTGAAATTGTTCTTAAGAAAAAGTGCATATATTCTTCAGAAACAAGCTGTATGCATTATCATACTGCAAATTCTAACAATTACATCCATCCTTTATTCCAAAAGCTAGACATTTTGTGCAAGTGTGACCGCACGCCACCGTGCACCTAAAATGAGTGTGAGAAGAGCGATTTATCGCATGCGGCTAAGCAGACCTAAACAAAAATAATGACTTTTCGTACGTCTGACTATTTAGGTCTTCACAAATAAGCTCGCCAACTAGAATTGGAGCTTTGGGGAATAGAGAAAGAACTATCTGGAGCGGTTGATAACAGACTTCATGCAGCATTTCCGTTCCATTTATCACTGGGAATGAATTGAGCTTACAAAGTGCGTAGTTTAATTTTGAAGTAGTAATAAATATGTGGATTGTGGTGCTCTTTTTCATTTCTAGCCCAATTGAAAAGTTTCTTGAACATTGATATCATATCATGACACCTTGTTCATGCTCAAGCAACCCCTAAAACTTCAGTCAAGTGTATAGTCGTACCTGCAGCTCTAGCAGTCTACTTACAATGAAAATGTGGAAATCCCTTCTATACTTACAATTGATATTACAGCACTAAATTACCACACATTGCAAAAATTTTTAAGAAGGAGCTGTAACCACAATATTCCAAGTTTCATGCATTAAACATCCATGATACAACTGATATGAAAATATCATATCCGCAATTCATTATTATTTGTCATTTTTGTAAAATCATTTTCGCTGACGAAGCATGCAACTGCAAAGATGGTTAGGCTTCACTTTACCTTACACTAACAACGGTAGGATAGAATTTGGTTTGTTAACGCAATAAAAGTTCAGGGGGGATAATGGCAGAATAACAATACATTAGAGGTGACCAAACATCTCATGAATGATTTTTGGGTGCAAAATTTGACGAAAGTACATTACTATTTTCGTCTCAGAAACTTTTCATCAAATGCACCCATTAACCATGATATGTTCATACATAATGCTGTACTGTCGCCTATGCAATCTTTCTACATCACATGCATTGTTGCTACAACCTTGACCTTTTGCTTAAGGTGGCAAACTCATTCAAAAGAAGAACCCACCATTATCTGATTCAGTTTAAAGGTCAAAACAGAAATACATAGAAACTATTTCTACTGTCAAGATTCAAGAACCATGTGGTTGCTACATCATTGACATTGTTACACAACAGACCTCAACATTTATCAATAAGGGAGGGATGAAAAAGTTTTCAATGATTTTCTGACTATTCAATAATAATCACTGGCACCAGGAGTGCTAGCATGTCAAGTTCAGTGATGACCAAATATTTGCACAAGGATTCATGGATAGACCTAGTGCTAGTGTCATACTGCAGTGCCATATATAACTGTCCTTTTAGAAATGTTTGGACTTCCTAAATGATACAAAGCACATTTTACATGAGTAGTTTGTTCAATGGCCTATTACACTGTTACACTTATAAAACGGTTATAAAACTTTTTCAGAGAAGACTAAATAACAACACATTGGTGGTGAAAACATTGGAGGTGAAAACATTGCATGTGTTGGACGTTAGAAAGCTATTTTATGATATCAGTAGTTTATACAGATGTATAGCATTACAGTAGAAATGGTCAAATGGGTTAAGAAACAATTGTTCAGTCTTACTAGCCTAGGTATATTCACATTGGCTTAGGGGCGTAGGCCTGTCTGCCCACTGCATATTTTCTTAATTTAAAATTAAAGCGTAGTGACAGGGGAATTGGCAAATGGATATCCAGGAGCAAATTTTTGGTCCATTACCTTCACTAATCAATTCTTTGCATAACTAACCCTATGGAATTGGTAACAATAACATGAGGCATATTGCTAATGCCAGTTGGCTAAAGTACTGACTACTGCAACTAGTATTAAGGCTAAGCTCAAGTTAGGCTTGACTGAGAGTGACACATGCATAATGTAGCCTAATGAGAAACATAACATAGGCCTATACCCCAATATGGCAATGCTTCATACTATTTCTAGCCCACACAAAATAAGTGTGCAACCTACATTTGACTGAACTTAGGCTATGTTTATCTATACAGTACGCAGAACTTAGGCTAGGCCTAACCTCACTCACTATATAGTCAGAATATGGGAAACGACACTGAGCCTAACAGTAACAGTTAAACCTCGGGTGAAAAGGAAATGCATGAAAAATGACATTTCGAACACATTTTGATAACAAACGATTACCAATGGAAACGGTGAGTTTGGCTCATGTGATCTTCATCATCAGTATCTAGTAAAGTATTAGATGACTAATACGAGCATTGCTATATTTACGATGTGAGAGGTGGATGAATCACTTCTGTATTCTAACTTAATGCACTTTACTAACGTTAGTCTATATTGTGATCATTACTAGCGGTATATACAGTAAGTACTCCGAACAATTGCACTTAACTCTCGTACCAGAATACATGTAAGTGTGTCGATCGTAAATTGAAAAAAAAAAACATAACACAGTTACTTCTAAATTAGATATCTGGAAATGATATTCCCAGCATTGTTTGGGGATGAGGGAAAATTGTGTCCCCGTACCCTTGTTCGGTTATATACTTCTTATCAACGCACTAGTTAGCGATCCATTGCCGTGAAGTTTATTTATATATCGAATATCGCAAAACATACAGCGACTTTTATATGAGCATGGCAGGAGGCTGTAAAGATAAAGAGGAAGAATTAAAGAAGTTTGAGTATTAGTTGTGCATACATATATACCAGGGGGCAGCTATACTAGCTCCTTGGTTACATATAGTAAGCTTGCCACCAAACTATACAAAACACCAATGTTTGCTACTTGTGACTCACATTAAAAATAAGGTTCAGTTTTTCGCTTGATTGTTATAGTATCAGGCGCGTATCCAGGGGGGGGGCGTTGGGGGCGCGCGCCCCCCGGGTAAGAAAAAGAGGAGAGAAAAAAAGAGAAG
>JAAAKB020176137.1:0-11999 GCA_010014835.2 Apostichopus leukothele | reverse complement strand
CAACCAATTTAATAGACGGATGGGGGGAGGCAGGGGGGGGGTGTTGGGCGTGCTGACAGGGGGGGGGGGTGTTGGGCGTGCTGGCCAGTAGGTTGAATATTGTGTACAATAGGAACCTTAATACCATGTAATTCCAAAAGCAGAACGAAAAAAAAATTTCAAAAGAAATTTCAAGTGATCATTTTTCTCAAGTGTTTCTTATCTCTTTGGATATTTATTGAAACTTTGCAAAGAAGTTTTAAACAGTTTTATCTTTTACTTTTCAAGAATACTGCATTCTTTCTTGATAAAAGTATCGATAATGGATTAATAATTCAGTCCCTCTGATGGTAGACAAGCGCTCGTTAATAATGTAGATGAAATACGAGAGCCTTGACAAACCTTGACGAAAGAGATAAACTCACAATCGCATTTTTTTTTTAAATTGGTGATATTCAGAAACCATGACTTTTTTCAAGGAAATCTTTGTCACACGATTGAGTAATCGAGTGTTCTGAAAGTAACAGGGTAAGACGATCCGTGCATTTGATTTCAACAATGATGAGGCTCTGAGCATTATAATCAGATAGATGCAGCTTTTGTTATCTATAATTACAAAACTCATTAACATTCAGAGACGTGAGAAAGATAATCCGAGTATTTAGTTTCGTACAGGAGTCTCTTAGCATCACAATTATACGCAGTATTGTTGCCTTTCATCGCAACACCCATTGATATTCATTGTTGAGAATGATATTAAATCCGATCATTTAATTTCATATGGTTTTCTTCCATCACAACCTCATGAATATTCATTGTTGAGAAAGATATTATGAACTCCAATTATTTAACGTCATATTGTTTTCTTTCATCACAACCTCATAAATATTCATTGTTGAGAAAGATATTTAATCCAATTATTTAACGTCATATGATATTCATATGATGTTGTTTTCTTTCATCACAAACTCATGAATATTCATTTTTGGGAAAAATATTAATCTGACTACTCGAAGTCAACCAAAAGTCTCGTCTAATTCTAACGCTTTTTTGTTTTTATTTTATTACATACATACTCACTCACTCACAAACACTAACAGAGGTATCCATGCATATGGCAACTTGTCTGTTCTATTCCTCTTTGAAAATCTTTGCAAAAAGTGTTTGAGTTCAACAAGACTAAACTAAACTAAATTCATGCAACATTATTGATACATATTTTGTTAATGAAGGCTTTCTTAATTTAGCTCATTAAAAACTTAGAAAGTAAATAAAAGCACTAGTTCTCATAGTACCCAGTTGTGAAATTTTCAACTTCTTGACTCCTGATAATAATTTTTTGTTCTTCACAAAAACAAAAACAAAAATCGGCAAGGAAAAGCATTTTACAGGATTGCTGACCTCAATGTACATCGGGAGGAACAACACCGTCGTCGATGCAACATAACAAGAGGATGACTTTATGAGCATGAATGGTTCATTCTCTCTGGTATAGACATCCTCCAAAGTTTGAAGATCTTTGGCTAAATCTCCAAAAGCAACATTTTGAGAGGCTTCTGAAATAAAAATGAACGGAATGCACTAAATCAATTTCAAAATGAGCTTTAATCTCTAATTTAATTTTGACACTGGCAGAAAGAATATTTTTTTTAAGAAAATCGATTTTAACATTCAATGTTAAAGAAGATATCCTCAGTACTTAACCGCTGATCTCTGTGGCTCATTTCGAAAAGGCATCTTTGGTAAAAAAACAAACAACTTTCTTGCCATATTTCACTGTTCTGAAAAACAATACTCTGCCTTTCAAATATGGCTACTACTGTACTACATAATGGTTTCAGACAGGTGAGTGTAATCATAAAACCCACTGGTCCTCAAACACCATCAGAACTCATCCAGATTAGAACCCCCTGCCCCCCACCCACCCCCATGTACTTAAGGCCATCTAGAGCTAAGCTGTAGTCTGTCAGTCTAAGCTCAAGCCTTTTGACCATTAAGTTTTTCTTTCTGTCTGTTTGCTAATATTTAACCAGCACTGGTTTCTCTCTGTGCTGGCCTGACATTGGCAGAAACAGTCTGTCCGAGTTCTGATGGAGATGAGGACCTCAGCAGCGGGCTGATCAAACCTTTTACTTCGTCATCATGAACCTCTGTAACTTCTTTCTGAACGTTCATCCGTAATGCATGCAGGGATGTGCCCAGGATTTCCTGAGTGCCCGTTATACTGATTTTTGAAGATGCTCAAATTCCAAATGCTGGCACTTGTGTAGCTTTTTAAGCACATACACAAGTACTAGTTTTGCTAACATTTTACATTTTTAAATTTTTTTTTAGTGAAATATATTACGTACCTGGTAAAAATGATTAGTTTGTTTCAAAGAGATTTTACAAGGGACCGATTGAGAGCCGTAAGTAATATTTCTCGCATGCGTAACTGATGCATTATTAGTCTGTATGATTTTGGCATAGGCTAGGCCCAATTTATGTTGAATATATTGTTAGGAATGTCGCGATTTTAGATGAAAATAGTGCTGGGCGGGATTCACGGTTTTTAAGACAGTGCTGGGCGGTAATTTTTAGTGCTGGGCGGGGCCGCCCAGCGTGGGCACATCCCTGCATGTCAATAACTTTTGAGTACAGATTAAAAACAGCCTTATTTTCTCACTACCCTGCTAAGACCAGTGCCCGTATAAATGGACTTTCAGAGGTTTCAAGCTGCACGTTAATTATTATTTTTGTTTTTTACTTTTTATTAGTTTGCATAGCTCTTCGTTTTGTGTCATACTGTGTACACATATGATAAAAAATCATGTAAGTTTACACAGGTTTTGAATAATTTGATTAGATTTATGATTCATTTCTTGAGGTTTTCTTTTTATCTGTCATATAAATCTGTCCATCAAAGAGATTATATTATAATAACATATTAGATTAGATTATTATAATATATCCGATTATAAACTGATATTTAACTGACAGCCAAATACTGTCCCACTGCAATTTAATACTACTCTTTGAGACCATTCTGAGACCAGACTGGACCACTGTCCTTTTACTCTATTTTGACATTTACGTGGTGCCAATTTCATGCTTCTTTTCAAATCTGGTTGGCAATTATTCCATATCATAATTATCGTAAGAGGTTACACAGAGTTTTTGCAAATGGCAAAAAACACACAGCTGCAGCCACAGATGCTAAAAGACTTATCTTTATCACAGAAATATATTTTGTTCTCATCCCTCCTCTCTCCCCCCCCCCCCCACCCCTCCCTTACAGAAACACAAAGATGAAAGTTATCTTACCAATTCGAGAATATCGTCTGTAGTGTCACTGATTATCTCGTCATGAACAGTCTTCAACCTCTTGTTTTTCATGTCATTTCTACAAAGAAGACAAACAAAAAATGTCTTAAAGAAATAATGTACAGCAAATAATGTAGTTCACATGGTTTCACCTGAAAATAAAATTATAATTAACACTGAAAAAAGCAAAACTACTAATATTGGAACAGTAATTAGATGCTTTCCCATCTCTATTTGTTTGTGTTTGTTTTGCTCTCATTTCACCCAATGAAGAGTTGTTTTGAATAGTAGATCTTTCATATACAAGTATTAATCTACACTGACTTTCTACAGGAAATCAAATATGTTATATTTATAATAACTATTCAACAAACTAAAAGAATCTTTTGCCTGCAAAGTCCGGAGTAGGAGAAAGTTTGCAAAATTGTGAAAACTTTTTTTGAAAAGTGACTTGGTTTCCTGGTTATGAAAAATGACTGGCCCGGACTGGGTCTTGTTGCCCGTGCCATAAATGTATAGTTTGGACCAAGATATTGTAACCTTTCTCTAAGAACATGCAACCAATGGGGATCTTCAGTGTTACTCAAAGGGGGCTGTCGTATCGGTCTCAACTGTGCCATAGATAATGATCTGATATGATCATAAATGAATAGTTTGGACCAAGATATTGTAACCTTTCTCTAAGAACATGCAACCAATGGGGATCTTCAGTGTCTCTCAAAGGTCACTGTCGTATCGGTCTCAACCGTGCCATAGATAATGCTATCCATGGGTCCTACTTCACATGATCTATCCTGTTTACAGAATCTCCAAAGATTTTGTATAGTGAGCTGTAACATATCTCAATCTATGTGCTAATTATGTTGTTGATATGTTTTGTCACTTAGTTAACTTCTCTGTATTTATATTGTTAAGAAACAAATAAATGAATGAATGTAAATATGTCTCCCATAGATCTCGTCTTCAAAAGTTACAAGCCAAATCGCAGCTATAAGTCCAGTGTATTCCATTTTGGAGACTTGAATACGTTTCTAGTGACGACGCTCAAAGCTTAACCTCAGTTTATTGAACTTGATTTGAAAATAACTCAAAGAAGCTTGAATCTGATTGGTTGACGACCAGACGTGTGTCAAGTCGCCAAACGAACTGTGGGCAACATTTCGTTTCCTAAAATGTGCTGTTTATGATATATGTCAACCCATTATATGTTAATTTGAAATATGTCACACTATGTGTGAATTATGAAATGTGCAGGTACTTTGCCCAGAAGTGTCCATCAGAGTTTCCTCAAAGAAATTCTCAGCGATTTTCAGAGCCTGCAGCAGCAGCTTATGATTTTGTGGAACTAGAAAGGAATGATGTGATAGTGCCTTCTGATTTAGAGTGTGGCTGGGATCCCCATTAAGGAGTGTTAGCTCAGTGGTTAACGCCGGTGCCTTTCAATCATAAGGTACAGAGGTCGAGTCACTCCAAGATTAATGTATGTCGTCCAGTTACAGAGTTGTTGACAATTGACAATTCATAATCATGGAAGTTAAATATGAATCTAAGAGACTGACTTCGGTCAGCTTACGGCTTTGATAAGCCAATGATGGCTTCTTCGCTAGTTCCTGCTTGCAGGAGGATCTAATATACATACATACATACATACATACATTGCAAGGGTTTCATAGAAAACACTATATATATTTTGCAAATATTTCAAATGATTTTCGCATAGTACCTGGATATTTTGCCTTCTTCTTGTACACAATTCAAAAGAATATCCAGGTCGCACAAATCTGAGATTTTTCGTTTTGCGGTACTGATTGGCGGGATAGCCTCATCACCTGTGAAAGCAAAAAAAAGCACCAATTAGCTACAGAACACATTCGACTGTGCACATAGAACAAAATAATTGTCTGAAACAATGGAGGAACAAAGATAACAAAATTGAACCACCTTCGCTTATTATACCAATGTGCTCTATCTAAATTGTAAACCATGAAAACTACAAAAAAAGTCATCTTTGATGCAGTTTAACAAAGTAGATAACTAATTAAACACTTAAAGTGATGTCAAAATAAATTACATAATTAACTGTTGTCAATTTGCCAGGTTACTGGATGAAAAAAAACAACGGTCTACCTTTGAGGGCCACTTTTGTTTGTTTGTGTAGCCTGGCTCTCTCCTAAATAACACAATAGACTGATGATGCTAGCATTTTCTGTTCAAAACGTTTGAACATTTATTCAATGCTCATTGGATTTCCAACATAGACACCAATTACAATCTATGTAGTTAATGTTAAAAGTGGCTTTAATTTGTTTCGGAACCTTTTAAAATGTACAGTTTTATTAATTACATACATGCTTATTCAGTTTCGTTCCACCAATCAGGTTGAAACATGAAAATGCATTTTGCATCAATTTTTACGAAGAGACAGAACTGACATTCAAGCTAAATGTGGTCTACGTAGATTTTCCACTCTGCAACGACAGGCACGAAGAACGAGTAGGCTATTGTTAGGAGAGCAAAACTGCAATTCAAAGTATGTGGTGCTTCTCTCAAACTGTGTTAGAATTTTCAGTTACTAACTTTGTCTGATACAAATCATCTTACAAAATTAGTTTGTAAAACCTAGATGTTGTTAATAATACCAACCATTATGCATAAGCTCCAAAATCTACCAGGAGGCTGCCATACTACGCCAGTAGTATAAGTTAACAGTCTTTAAGGGTAAGATGTGTGGGTATTTTCGGCACGATGTAAACCAGAGGTGACCGTGACATTTTACCCCTTTGTTACTTACCCATTTCTGACTCGGAGGAAAATACCTGTCCCTCATCCTCGATTTCCTCTACCTCCACATCAGAGTCCAGAACCATCTTGGGTGTTGTGATGGTCTTCATATTCCCAATGGCTTTCTTCTTGAGCTCCTTGCCTGATCTTGGTTTTTTCACTAGACTGGATTTGACCTTATTTCCACGTGCCTTAGGAACACTGGTACTGCCTTTCTCTAAGCCTTTCGCTTTGTTGGTATTCGGCTTGACAGCGACCTTCCAGTTGGTTACCGTAGAAGGGGATGGTGATGACATATTAGAACGAAGTTGGGCTCTTGACTTGGCCAGTAAATCCTGATGAATGGAAATTGAATAAAAGTAGAATGAAAAAAAAACTCAGGACTGCACAGGAATCATTAGCAGCTTTATCATCATCACTTATTCAATTTTTGGGCAATTAGTAATTAAGGCATGACTCTGTTTTGACATTTGGATTAGAATACTTCTCTGTTGCATCAAGGGTGAAATAATCTATTCTGTGAAGTGGAATGCCTATATGCACACTTATATTGCATTGTCACTTTAAATTGAAAGGTAGTACTGTATGCAAGTATACAATGTGTACTACTGTAGATTCTCATATTGATTATCAGAGTATCCAGGATACCAACTTGAAAGCCAACAGGCTTGCTTATTTCTTCCTTCATTTTATATGATATGAAAATGTCAAAACTTGGACTTTCTACATGAAAGGACATGTGACTACTGAATAGTTAAATTTAATAGAGAAGTAGTCCCTGTAGAATATAAAGGTAGCAAAAATGATCTGTATTAAGAGTAATTTTCATAAGTCAGGATTTAAAAGTAACATCATCAGAAATTTCAAAGAGTTCTTTATGCTCTTTCATGGATGGTCAGAGTTCAGACATAATCCACGTTTGATGTTTGATGAAGAGGTTACATGACATCTCACCTGACCAAAACTCTCACACTACATTAACGAATGACATCTTGCAAGTTTGAAGATAGAAGTGTAAGAAACACCAAGCGACTTTCACAATTTTGCAAGAGGTGACTGAATTATCTTCATGATCATTGTGGTTAGATTTTCAAAAGATTCATATCGAGAAGTTGTGCAAACGAAAATAACTTAGTCATCAGTACCTACCAGAGTTCTATCGAGAGGAGACATTCCTCCAAGCTTTCTCTGTAGCTTAGCTAATTTCTTAGCTTCTTCTTGATCGGCCCCTTCTTCGAGGCATTCGCTACCCTCATCGACATATCCAATTTCTGAATTGGTCTGTTTCCTGGAACTTCTGCTGCTACTGCTGTTTGCTTTCCTTTCCGATATTTTTTCCGGCGTTATCAATTTGTCGATGGTTTGACTTGTTTCTCTCCGAGATAAATCCCCGGCATCGGCGACCCCAGAGACAGATGATGTTTGAGAGTCTTCTTCGTCACCTTCAGTTATTTGTTCTTTAGATGTTCTACTTAGTTTCGTGGGCTTTCCAGTAGTTTTATTTATTGTTTTTGTCTTTCCAGTCGATCTTACACTTCTACTCCTTCGACCACCAGATTTACTTGAAGATCTCTTGCCGTTGCCAGAGGTTACAGATTTATTTTCTATTTCTACCTGGTCTCTTCCTAGACTTTCGATCACTCCTGACTCACTGTGAAGTCTACTTCTTACAATATCACTTCTATTCCTGTCTCTTAAATCTAGCGGAGACATTCCCTCTAGTCTCCTAAGATGGACCTCACTTATGTCCTTTATTGGAGGATTTACAGTGCCAGCTTCTGTATCCACATCCCCATCTTCATCTGAAGAGTCATCTCGTCCGCTCCGCACATTCTCGTCCACAGATTCCGACGGATCTTCGTCTCCACGTTGGACGTGCACTGATGTTCTTGATGCACTATTGCCGACTATTTGAGCACTGGCACCATTTGGAACCTGTTCTGGAAGGCCCGACTCATTTTCTATTTCTGACTGCGGTGTCCTTCGCCGCCTCGATCTTACGAGAGGTGAAGACAACGCGGCTTGAGCGGCTTCGGCATCCTTCGACAGAACTGACACTTCCTTCGTTCCACTCGGAGAAGGGTGAATTGACGCTTGTTTTCCCCGTTTAATACTGTCACCTTGTCTCGATTTCTTCTTTGTTGGCAAAACTTTAGCAGGATGGATTTCGTCGTCACTAGTTACCACCGAATTGTCACGACGGTTCTTTCTGACGGACTCTGGTTTTTCATGTGCTGACTTCCTGAAAGACCTTGTTAGATTCCCGACTCTTGAATTGGTCTTTGGAGATATGTTTTCACAGTCTGAAGAGTTCTGTGCAGACTGTCTACCACTGATGGTCTGCATATCCTTGGTAGCCACTATGAAGGTCAACAGAAACATTTTGGAATTTAGAAATGCTATATATATATTGCACAGTTTGTTTCATTATAAAAGAAATACAGTACTGTATGCAAATATCATTATGTTACAACAATACTACAATGCTGTACCACTTCAATGCTGAAAAATAAGTTTGTTTGGGAAATGTGTGTAGGGTAATCAATCAGTCTGGTTTTTATGTTTGAAGTCAAACTTGACTACTGTCACGTACTGTGGTCAAGTTAAGGACTAACCTTGAAAAGGGATCTTAGCATAAGAAAGCATCAACAGAACACTAGCAGCAATGGAGATAGCTAGTCACTTTGCCCACTTTTAGCACAAAGGTAATGACTAATTAGAGGTTTAAGTTAATTAACCACTGTAGGGGGAAAGCGGATCAGCAACAATGTTGGGAGGCTTCACATAGTTTTCGAAAGGTATATGAGAACATGTCTGGGGATATAGAAGTCTTCAGCTTTGAGGGCTCAGAAACAAATCAACATTTCTTGGATCCATTGAATTCTGACATGTCCAGAACTTGAAGTTAAGACTGAGCAAACAAACTTCCAACCAGACGTACTTTATCTCTTTGCTATAACTCGGCTAATTCCATGACCTCTGGAGGGGCTCTAAGATGATACTGAGGAGTATGGGGTTTAACCAGACACCCATCATTGTGCACCCTGGCAGATGACTAAGGTAATGTACTGTAGCAACCCTATTATTGTACCTTCATCTTGATGGCTGGTATCATGGTTAGGTGGATGACTTGTTGTTAAAACTTGAGACTTGCTGGTGCCACTTCTACTTTTGGTTGCTTTTGACCGCTTTCTAGTGTCAACCTTAACAATTAGAAGAAAAGCTATGTATAACTACAGGTTCAACATACAGTATTGCCTCATGCATCTCCCAACATCCCTTCAATAAGGGTAATAACATTCTTCAGACAGCATTTATTACTGCCCTTCTAAATAATACAAAATTTTAGGTGTTTTCATATCCACAAGGATTGTTAGATTCATATCATTGTATACCGTGGCAGAAATAACTTTATATAGAAATAACACATATATATCATATATGAGGCATTTATTACCAGCTGTATACATACAGCCTGGTTCACAGATCTACTGTAGGTAGTACGTCCTCCTTTAATAATCTGGAGCAATATCCCCCCCCCCCCCACCCCACATATGTGTACATTGCACATGAACAGTCTTTGAAAGTTCTGACATACAGCATTTTTAAGAAAGTTGCGAGGTGAGCACTGCTAAATGGACTGCAAAAATAGAAAATAAAAAACTGGTGATTAAATTTCCATGTGGAATTCAGCAAATGAAGAAGCAAGAACTGAGTTGTTTCAGAGTAATTCAAGATCGAATCACTAAGTATTAATTAATTATTAAAGTAAAGATTCCATACAATCCATAGCAAATTAATTGTTGAGACTACTACTCTGTCTTGTTTAGGTTTAGGGGCCATACCCGTCACAATCAGCTGCAAACAACTGTTAGAAACCATATTGCATGGCAATCAGTAAGCATTACTAAGCAACTCTTTACCTTTTTACCACCATGTTCTGTTCCCTTTGCAGTTCTTGGTGGAGTGCGTTGATTGATTTTGTCATAACTTATATGAAATGCTCGAACTTTTGTTGTTCTCTTCCTGTAGAAAAAGGAATTAATTCAAGTTGATTATTAATCTGAATATACAACTGATTTCTCTGACAAGGAATTAGGGCAATTCCACTATTACTAGCGTTTCATTTTTTATGTTTGGGGACACTTTGGTATCATAAACGAGGGGTTTGTCATCTTAGATTTGTTTTACAGAAGGCACATAATTGTCCAGGCCTACACTAAGGATTGAATGAAATTACAGAAGCTTTTTTATGTAGATCCTATGTACAGATAAACATGTCGGTTATTTAAAAAAGCCCTAGTCAAAAGGATCCTCTTGCTAAAAGAACTCAGAGAAAGATGAGCAAAACTAATACCAGTTTAGGATACCTTCAAAATCAATAAAAATGATGAAATGTATGGTTACTAATGCTATGGGCAGTTTGTCCATACATAATTGCATTTGGCTGTTTACCATATAGCTACAGTACAATATAACTTTAGAAGTTGCCGGCCTGATATCTGATGCTGAATGATATAGCCTAGTATATAGGGCATAGTATTATTACATTACTTAGGCCTAAGTAGAGTCCTATGTGTTAAATTAATCACCAATTTGAATCTTAAGTTCTTTCTGCTTCATCTGCCAATAGCCTACCCAAAAAAATGAAATATTTTGGAAAGTATCATATCCATTCCATAACCCTGGGTTTGTAGGCTATACCGTATAACACTAACAAGTAACAGGTATAGGCTAGTTAAGTAAGGCTTGTTCTACCGTTCTAAATCCTTACGTTAAATCAGTTAGGCTAGGCCTAAACTAAAGTTAGGGACGATGTTCAGGCTAACTAGTAGTAGCCTATTAATTATTAAATAGTTTATCCTACTTACGATCCTGCTCGAAGGTATTTCTTCACGCCAGCCCTGTCCGGAATCATTAGTAGCTGTTGTTTACTGTTGTCCATGTTGGGTAACCCGAAAGGTTGGATTGAGTCAACTCCTAGGTCTAGCCTATACTGATTTATTTGACTAGTAGGCCCCTAGTAGTAGAGTTATGGCTAACACCAAGAAAATATTTTTCATTTCTATTAGTATTAGCCCTATGATGTGCTTTATAAATGTTTTCCAACAGAAATAATGCTAGTCGTCACGTATTCCGAGGCTCACTTTATATAGTATAGGCGGCTAGTACTAGTACTATTACTGTATTACTTATTTGAATTCTTCGAGGGAATGCGTTGTGTAGTGTTGGGAGCTAGTCATAGAAATTGATTGCTAGTACAGTGTTGGTACGGTGTAATCGTAACAAGGGACTGAGAGAGCTACGTTAACTGTTTTGATTACCGCGCGATCGGATTGCCACCGGCGAAGGGTCAATCTGACAGTGAATAACTTATTTCAATATTATATAGGCAAATATGCATGGCATCTACTGTCTTGACTTATTATTAACATTTACTGACCAATATGGACCTGTTTATATCATTTGCAATTTTCAGGGGGAAAAATCAGGATATGAAATGTTTACTTTGTAGTACAATATACTACATATATTTTCACTCTCACAAAAATATTCAGTCGGCACTGATGGTTCAGTGGTAGAATTCTCGCCTGCCACGCGGGAGGCCCGGGTTCGATTCCCGGTCAGTGCAAATTCTTTTCTTCCATTCTGTCGGAAGGAAAATTAACTTGTAAATTTGATGGAGTAATGATTTTGTGTATTATCAGGAAAGATGGGAAAGGCTCTTTCCCGTAGTTTCGTTTGAAAAGTTTCATGTTGTGACCTAAATTTCTAGTTGCGTGTATGTTCTGGTAGGTAGTAACATGTATCTCAAAGTTGCTTTTCTGTTTATTTCAAATCAAAGCTGTAAGTATTGTATATTTATGTAAAGCCGGGGGAAAGGATGCTCGGTGGTGACATTCCTGGGGGGTGGGGGTATATGGGAGCTCCGGATC
>JAAAKB020176027.1:0-11999 GCA_010014835.2 Apostichopus leukothele | reverse complement strand
CTTCTAATAACATTGGTTAATGACCTAGTTAACATAAACTTTTGAGGGAGTGGTAGGTGACAGTTAGTATGTGGTCAGCTAAAATATGTCTTCTATGGACAATCAAAGATATATTATCATATTGGCAATAGTCCAAGTTCCACTTTCATTCCAGTATCAACTTCCTTTGATAACAAAAATATGCTTTAGTCCTATATCTTCAGCTGACAAAATGATCAACAATACAAAAGATTATTATGAAATATGAAACCAGAAAAATATATAAAGAAAGAAAATAGCATACTTACACCCACATAATTCTGTCTGGCCTATTTGTTGCCGGGTACAGAATGGCACCAGCAATCAGTAAAAGTGTATGATACGACCTAATTTGTAACATGTAGTACATGTGAAAAGCACTGCACAACCACTATGTCTATAAACCACAATACCCCTACAGTACTAATTTGAACATCATTGACCTGATTGGTTCAACTATGCTTCCTTTCATACTTTACCAAGAATTGGTTAAAAAATGTTCAGATGGTGGACACTATGCAATATTAACCAATGTAGACGGTCAGGAGAAGGGAATAGAGGAATTCAAGAAGATAGGAAAAGTTGCTAAATCTTAGCTCTTGTTCATGATCTTTTCTTAAACTAAAGCACTGATTAGTTCTCAACTTCAGATGGACTATATTGCCGACAGTGTGACTGTTGTACTGTATTTTTAGATAAATTCTTACTCATTATAGTCTTATTGACTGTTGTTTGATTTGCAGTGCATTTCATGATATGTATAAAGTTACATTAATTCAAATTCATTGTTCAATTACAGAAGAAAATGTTACGTATTCAATCTGACATTCATTCTGAGAATGCTATTTTTAGATATTCTATTCTTCTGACGCCAATATTATAGATTGTGATAGGGAACATTGGAGCAGCTTCAATTAACATACCTCTGTATTAAACCAACCATCACCTTCAGTTTACAGCATAAGGATACAGGTAATCCACTTATTATTAAATTTAATTGGTACAGGCTTAACCCAGAGTAACCACTCCTCCCCACCCCCTCCCTTTCCCCCACCTCCACAATCCATCAGTTTTTTGGAATTTCACACCTGCACAAAGTGTTTAATACTCACTGGTATAAACTTCATGATGGATATGATTTAGTGATGGAAAATACAGAAGCAGAAATATACTCTAAGGGGGTCAATATCTGTTTGAGTCACACCAACCAGCAACCACGCAACAACACCCAGTTGTCTGCAAATAAATGCCAATATAAATGATATTTCATTTGTAAGTCATTCCCATAGGTCATAGTTGCCCCTAATATGTGAAATTAAAATGTTGAAATTGCCTCGAAAGGGAAGTGCACCAGCCAAAATTCCATAGTTCACACATACTGCGAGAATTGAGTACAGTTCATGGTGAAACGGTCAAATACTGTATTAAAGAGTCCTAAAGAAAGCAAGAGATCTTGAGTAAATTTAAAAGTGCATTTGTATACACCCCCGACCTTCACCTCATAGCATTACTTTCTTCCTTTGTTTGGTGGGGAGGGGGGGGGGATGGGGGAGGACCACAAACTGGTGCATCTCAAGAGCAGACAGAGATAGATAATCATTTTCTAATGATATAGAAGCTTTTGGCATCATGCCCCGCTCATAGAATGTAGTAGTATGTTCAATATGGATTTATACTTTTTTTTTCTCCTTGAATAATATAGAATATTTTTTTCTTGTTATATATAATCCATATTTCTACATACCATGATTCCAGAATTAAGCTAAGAATTCAACTTTAGGAAATCAATTTCCCCCTTTTTCTTAGGTGGGTGGGGGTAGGAGGTGGGTCCTTTAATGGAAAGGTAATTTACTGGACAAATAGTGAGACCCATTTCTTCTTATGTGTGGGTAACTTGGAGCTATTCTAGTATGTGCTGGGTTGCGCAACTGTTTGACCGGCAGGATACAACAGTGTTAGGAAGGGAAGAGGAAGGAAAAAGGGGAAAACCTATGTGGAATTGTCTGCAATAGTGGTGATGGTAGTATCAGCATGTGCCTTGTACAACCCTACATTACCCTTGCTGGTGTATCAACACCTATTGCATGTCACATGGACATATTTGTGGTTTATTCCAGACAGTCCCAGGATAAGAAAGGATCAAGAAAACTATGGTGGAATATTGTTTATTTGTCTTTTATATAAAAGATCATAAAAGAATTGTTATCACCTTCATTTATCAGTACTTAGTGTTAATAACAATTGTGGTTTCCTTGTTGTAGGAGTGCTTCTGGATTTATATAGGTGTGTTTATTCATGGGTAGACTCCCCTGTGGTCATTTTCTCTACTCTTTAATAAGGTCGTATTGAGGTTAATTCCACAAGTTTAAGAGATTATCTCACCTTATGGAATTTGCAATAATGAAATTCCTACTAAGTCATACATGGTAGAAATGTCAGTCGGTAGAAGAGGTATTTCTCAGAGGGTTATATAAAACATGCAATATTGAAGTGTTGAAGAAAACCATAGCATAGGACAAAGAAGAAAAGAATTGACTGAGAAAAAAATCAAATTGGATCATAAATTATTTACTTCTTCAGTCTGACTAGCACACCATAAAGTGAACACACATAGTTGAATAATGATTGGAGGTTTAATGTGATTCAATGAATTAGTTAGTATCGCTAACCTAACCCCAAACTAGTAGGTATACTGGCCAAAACCAGGACTAAGATGTCCTGCAAATGTGCAGTTGAAATTATGAACTTTCGACAACATGTCTAGTCACAGCTCATGTATGTATGTAATTCCACTTTACTCATATATGCACAATGTCAGTGTTTTGTGTTAATCACTACAGACGTATATGTAATTGTAGTTCAACTTTGTCTATAAAGTATGCCCATCATTGTATAACTCAAGGGATATAATCCAGTGAGAGAAAACTATTCCTCACTGGTAGTTGAAAACTTCATCTCAATATCATGTCCTTCAATCAAAGTATGATTGATTAAATGTAATCTATTTACACAGTTGGCCAAAAACAGTCCCCTATCCCATATAATGGATCACAGAAGGCAGTCAGTGATGTCACCATTTGAGATGTTCTTCAAAGCTTCAAGATAATGTTCTTTTTGATTAATTATCCTTGAAATATGATGCATTTTGGAATATTTGCTTAGCTGTTGAAGTTCTCCTTATTTAGAATTTCACCAAAATATTTCTGTAAATAATACTTGTCTCTGTGGAAAATGATGTACATATCAGAAGAAGAAAACAGTCCATGGTCAAAATGACATTATTCACTTTACTGTTGCCAGATGCATTCATAAAATATTACTAAATTAGAAAAATTCATATCTTCACTATACAAAGTGCTATAATGATGTGGTTTGGACCTATATATGCAGAAAATTTCCAGCAATTTTGTTACTAGTAAGAAATCCACTTCAGCCACAGGAACATGAAATGCAATTTAAAATCACAATATATGTTCCCAACAGGACTTTTATATTCAAATATGATTGAATAATGACATATTTTGACACTTACCTTCTATACACATCCTAAATACCTCCACACAAAGAGAACGAGAAGTTGGACATCGATTTGGTTAGTTCTGGTTTGTAGGCTGGGAGGGGGATCCGTGTAACTGATTTTGAACAGTAGTAGTGTTAACCAGGGTGTAGTGTTAACTTCCAACATTATTATAGAAAGCAGGCAGATGATGGGGCAAATTCAGAGTCATTCCTAGGGAGAAATGAATAACAGCCAAAGTTGAACAATTCAGCCTCCTAATTCTATAGAAACTTGATAGAGATTTATATCAGTATAAGCTCTTTGCAGGTACCACCGAGATTGAGGATTATGGAGTGAAAACAATTAATCAGACCACTGTTTTTTGTTTACGACCGTTAGGCCTAGGCTTACTTTTACTTTCATGGCTAGCCTGTCTTAGGTCCCTGCTCTTGGCCATCATACTTTCTCTTGGTCTTACCGATGTAGCTTGAAAAATTGTGTTATTTCCTTCCAATGAAAAAACAGGTGTTTTCAGACGTAACCTCCGTTGAATTGTAAAAAGTGGATGATACAACTATAGGACTGCGTTAAAATTTTGATTGGGCCGCAAGTGTAGACTATTTTGTTTACATTTGTGTAATGAACATGCTGACATGGGCGGTTGCAGTGATTTTACGGTAAATCGTTTGCGCCATGAGGGCAACAGAAAATCAATTATTTCTTTCGATTGCCACAGCTTTTCTCCATTAAACCCACCTGATCTGAGTGCATTTTGAATAAGAAACATTGAATCTACTTTGTTCTCTGAAATTCATCAGCAAACATGTATTGAGACTTTAATTCATCATTCCACTCTCTTCAGATACTCAATGAACTGCTACCACCTTGAGGTGAATTATTATTCAGGGTATCTTCATTACAATAAAATAAACCAAGCCACTTGAAAAAACTGGAAATTATCAAAGCCTCCGCTAAACTTCCGGTATGTCAACTGATGGGTTTATTTGACATGGATGACACTGCCATGATGAAAATTAATCATAAGAATTTTAACCAATGATTAAAAAATATCAATCTATAAATCAATTTCATGATAATAACTAATGAGGAATTGATAACAATGTAGATGACATACAATAAATGAGTGGGCTGAGTTTACCCCAGCAGTAATCGCTATATTTTTTTTATTCAGATTGTCGTTAGGGATGAATATTGTTTCTCCTCTAATCACCATAGCCACAAGTGAAAATATTTTGTAACATTTACTCTTTTCCTTGACAGCAAATACCTTTGATGCAACAGACGAAGCGGGACGTGAAATGTCAAAGAATAAAATCAACACTAGAATGTAAACAAGAGTGTCATTCATACTGCAGAGAGACAATGGTCATTAAAATAGTTCTCATCTTCAGAGAGAGCTGGATTGATGAATATGGTACGCTCCCCTCTACAAAGCAATTTTTTTACAGGAAGTTATAGCTACGACTCAGCTAAAATATTCACCTAAAGTAAATTCCAAATATTAAAGGACAACTTTTAGTGCAATATCAAATTTGTTTTGATATCTAGGTGACGGTGAACCATATCAAAACAACTTTCCTGGTTTAGTATCATTGATGTTGTTTTTCAAGGATAGTTATACACAGAAGGCTCATCTGTTAATTAAAGTGCCTGTAAAACAAGTACTATTCCATTCCTCATAGGTGCACTATCAAAACAAAAAGAGGCCAATGCTTTATTAACAAAAAATGTCCAAACATATGGAATACTGTCTCTTGAGGTTCAAAGAGAGAAATATTTGAATGTAAAACACATTGAGTTGACACATTGCTCTGACAAGGTCATCAACTTAAAGCAATACTCTTTAACACACTTGACTATCTTGAAAACCTAAAAACCACAAAAGAGTGACATTCCCTCAAAATGTTCTGGTCCTTTTATCTGTCATAGCTAAGACAATAGCTCAGTTAATTATTCATTTATGTAACGTATCACTTTTTCTGGTGGAGGTTTCAGACATATTCAACATGTCAGTCTCAGAATATTGATGTACATCTCCTTAATGTTAGTTGCTTCAACAAATTCATTAAAAGTATAATCATTGGGGACAATTTTAGTTTGGACTATAGGAAGAGAAATATGTTCCAAACTGCACGTATTCAATTGCTACATGTCATTTTGTGATGCTATTGGTTGAAATTATAACAGCTTGTGCAAGTAGGTGTGATATTATAATAACAATATTTTCTTTGCTTCATTTTCACTACTGTTCTGACCTTGAATTGGGTAGAGTTCTAGCTTTACCTTAAACTGTGAAGTTGATAATTTACCAATGAATGTGGTGTATTCATATTGCCAGCGTCACAGATTTGTAGAAGAAAATTGGGTTCGAATCTTGAACAAAATAGAAGCTTGCCAGTGTGTATTAAATCATGCTTGTTTGCGACAACTTCACTTTTGTAACAAAGGTATCAACGTTAAATGTTGTTATCTCAGCATGCATGAATGAAATACAAATTTTAGCAGTACGTATACCCTGCTTATACTAATCTTCCAAGATAGCATGCTCAGCTGGAAATAAATCTGGCAGCTGGATGTACTAGCTACGGTAGCTATGTTAAGTGAAATATGACTCAAAATATTCTATCGAGGTTTGTGTAAAAGTAAGTTGGCCTGAAGAAGATCCTGCTAGGATCGAAACGTCAGGCCAACTTACTTTTACACATTCTCTTACACAGGCTCTCTAGTGGATAACCAGTTTGCTAACAGTTTTATTTTATTTTGAATCGAGGTTTGCAATACAAATTTAAAAACACTGTAGAAATCTTCACCCCTAACATTCCCCCACTGCCATACAAGTGTCCTCAGGTACATGTCATAAAATTGCTGCCATCTATAACAATGAAACGCCGACCAAATAGAATGAGATGAAACACTGCTACAATTGCGTTCCATATCACCCGTAAACACTACCTGCTTAGAGAGCACATTAAGCCATCTGATAACCTTGTTTGTGTACTACCCTGTTCATAAATGTCGCGCAACGGATGTAAGATAAACGGCAAATACCATCTTATGGTAGTTATTTTCCCACAAAAATGTCACTAGCAAAATCGTCTTGTTTACGGAAATGATTTATTGGACATAGAAGCAAATCATTTTTACCTGCATCATAAAAGAGTCGCCAACGCAAACTTGTCAACATTTCATGACAATCTCACAGATCAACAAGATGCCTGGAACGTTCATAACAAAAATTGATCCATTTCAAATTTTCATAAAGGTCACACTGATTTTTGGGGCAGAACTTGCAATTAAAGCATTGTTTGTGTTGTTAAACTTTCCAAACATCTCATAAATTTGAAGCTGCTGTGTGACAAACAACATCTATTTATATCCATGAAAGTATTGATGCATGCACTTAATCACAATGGCACCCACCTAATCAATAATATATTGAATGTTTGGCTGGCCTTGCTGGAGATTCTCCCTGGAATAATTTGCTTCTAAATGAAGACTAACTAATAAAATGCTATGATGCTTTTTCCTTGTTCTTCTGCTTCTTCCACTTTTTTTTTAATAACTATTTTTCGTTTGAGATGGGAGGTAGGAAGGGGGAAGGGGGAAGGGGGGGGGAGAAGCAGCAATTAACCTTGGTGTTATATCCTTCCGTTACAACACCATGTTTGTGGATAATATAGAATATACCTGCATGGTTAGAATCTTTCAATACCGGCCGACAAAACTTAGCAGGACAATAACATACTGTGGACCGCCGGGAGGACAGAGATGGTGGGTATGACAGGAACAGAGGAGGCTGGTGCCATTACTGTTTTATCTACAACCATCTTGGGTTTGAAACATAATTGCCAAGTGTGAATTAATTGCCTCTTTACCATGTAATGAACTTAGAGATACTGTCAAAGAAATTCTACAAACTAATGAATGAACAGCGGAAACAAAAGTTTAGCCATGAAATTTGATATTTTGGAATTGTGATGAAATCTTTTTAAGTCTCCATTAATAACACGTTGACCATCTTGGATGATAATCACACATCTGTTAAAGTATGTTTCCACCACATAATGATACAACATTTTGAACATGTACAAGAAGGAAGCTCAAGGTTGAAATTAAAGACTGTGGATAAACAGGCAGATGCTGTTAAAGCATTAAGGAAATTAATACTATGTAAAATTCCCTCTGAATGGTTCTTTAAAATGATGAGGAGGGTTTATGACATTACAAGTTTTAACTTTTAATGTCCCTGCCGAGGATGATCAGAAATCACATCTTTATCAGCTGTCTGGGTTCCTTCGAAAATCAAGTCGGAATATTTCTGTGTTACTCCTCCCAGAATAATTGTTTTTTTCGTTTTTTTCTGTTATTTGTCATCCAGCCTCTGAAGAAGATCCTGCTAGGATTGAAATGTCAGGCCCACTTACTTTTACACATTTACTTCTCCCAGTTTAGAATTGGGATAACTGCTTTGAACTCTCTGAAAAGTTATAATATAGCACACAAAGTGGAGGAAGATACATTCTAAAGGAGAGGAAAGAATTTGTATGAGAACAAAAGTTTTAATTTATTTTCCATTTCTCTAGTGAATTGGAGACTTCCATGATCTCTGCTTCAAGAGTTAGCATCTAGTGGAGAGTTTCCTGGAAACGGATCTACAAACAACAACTTCCTATCATCAAGGATGTGAAAAGGGCAAGCAAGTGACAACATGAACGTAGCAAAAAGGGAAATTGAACGTCACTTTGGAAGATAAGTAGAGGAATATGCATGGTTTTACCTACACGTGCTACTAGTTAAAGGAACTAGTCTGGCCTGTGGACAACGGAAAAAGGAAATCGTACGACACATTTGATGCGGAAGTGATTGCCATCACATGGTATCTTAGGATATACGGTCAAAACGTTGCTGAACTTTATGAAAGTGACGGGGAGGAAACCTTATAACAATTGGTTTGTGTATTTATCCTAGAATTAATCTTAGTGTCTTCCGATACTTCCCCCTAAAGGGCGACCCATATTTCCCCAAGATTAATAGGAACAAAAACTACAGTTGTGATATAAAATTATAATTATACAACAATTCAAATTATGTAACCAAAATATGTATGTTCAATCAAGAAAATATTTTTGTAAGTTGTCTACTGATAATTTTAAAAGTTCAATGAACACTGATAATGATGACTTTGCAGAGAGCTGTTGGTATGCCTCAATATCACATATTTTGGGCCTACTCAATGCCTGTAATTGTCATAGATTGAAGATACATGTCACGAAAATGTTTCTTACTAATATTCAAGTGTAAAAAATGATGAATCTTGTTTTCTTTTCTTTTTTATCATGTTGACACGTTTTTGCAAACTTGATAAGAAACAAACCAAAGTTTGCAAAATTAAGGAAGTCTAAAATCATGTCCAGAGCCAGGAAGTGCTATTTCAGCCATCTAGCAGTAGTTTTACCAAATAAATTTATGCTTTTTTCTTCAATCATGACAGGGCTTCACTTTACAAAGCAGACTTTGTGGCCTGGACTTTACTCATGAAGAGTTGGCCACCCAGCGGCTTCATTGTTTTGGAACATTTCATTCAGAAACCAGTCCCATTTAAAAGATCACTTGGAAGAAAAAGAGTTAAATTGAGGAATAGAAATCACATGCCTTGTTCTTACAGGCTATGTGGCTAATAAATTCCTAAAGATAGGTAAGATTTAACTAATACCCAAGTTTGTCTCAAGTGGTCTCATGCATCCAACATCACCAACTCCCCCAAACACACACAATATGAAGCTACTAGGCACCATATCTCAGACACAGGTAGTGCAGTATTTATTGTACACTTCCACAGTCAACAAAACATTTACTTTTTTCCAGCCTCCCCAACCCCTAGCTGTACACCTCATCGCTTAGTCCCACAGCTACTACATGTGGGTTACATGCATTTGAATTCTGAATTCAATTAATGAATTTACTCCTACTCTGGTAGATTATACTTTTAGGATTTTCATCATAAGTAAATGGCTCTAGTAAAAGACAGCTATATTGGATAAGGTTATACTAAAGCTTTAGAAAGTCCAAAATTAATTTCCTTGATATATCTACTCTTCACTTTAATTTATTGTCAAATATTAACCTTAGATAGGAATATGTATTAATTTTATTACTCCAAACAGTTTATCTAATTTTTCTATCCCACATGTTAATTCATTTTGAAAATAATGTATTGTAGCAGACAAATGATATACAGCATTAGAATGTATATTTATAGACCAAGATATCACTAACACAGATGTTATACTTATTTTACCTGTAAAGGTATAGGGACCCCTAAGCCATACATGTCAACTATAGTGCTTTGTACCGATCTGCTTGATCTCTGGCATATTTCAATCAATAGCATACTTCTGGTTCAAAATTGCTTTTAAATATGAAACACTTTCATTTCACTGTCAAAATAAACAGCCTCAAATTTAACAAGTTAAAGGAACATGTTGAGTTAAGTAAAAGACACAAAAATGACTTCTTGTAGGGCAATAATAGCCAATGTCATATTTATTTAAAATATAATGGAATCAGGATTACTACTTTAAATTTCTATCTACATTTAGTTTGTTACCTCATTATACATGTCATACTGGTTTTCTCCATCATATGTTAGAAACAAACTCTAATTGTCAGACGTTGAAAGTTTCTGTGTTTTCTTTCAACCGGTTAAGACACTTTCCAAAAGAACAATATGCATTGGGTTATAAATCATAATAACTCAACCATGGACACCACTTTACATGCAATTATACTGTTGCTGAGATTCATAGGCAACCGTGATTCCAATGGGATGAGTTTTTCAATCTGAAATGTTGCTTTGACATGCTTTTTTGAGATAAGGTCAAGTATGCCAGTTTGTGGGCTATAGATTCCTCTTGTGTTTCCTTTTTTCACATTTCATAGTTGTTTAATCCTTTGTTAGAAGAAAATTTAAACTATTTGGTTCTCAAACTGTTACTTTGTTCTAGGTTTGAATGTTGCTAGCTATTCTGGCCACAACAATGTAGGCCACAAATGTGTGTGATCATTTGTTGGTTAGTTATTAACACTTGCTATAGGGTGATTTATCAATACCTAGTTTTCAGGAAGTTTGATAAACCTTGCCATGATGTGAAGCACATATCTTGTAGGGTATAGCAATACTGTATAGTACCAATAAACTAAAACATGGCTGCTTCAAGCTTGAATTCATCTTAATTCACTTTTATACTTTTGAGGAAAGATTGTAAGTGATTTTGTTGAAGTCAGAATCACCAAATTTCTCCAATGGTTCAAAAGTCTTCTTTATCATCGCCACCTCCTCCTGTGTAACAAATTATCTCATTAAAATAAAGTTTAACTTTCGTTCTGGATTTTACAGGGCTTTTACCGTTGGCAATGGATAAACTTTTGGTGACCCTCATGCGGTTTTCCCTTTCACTGACTGACTTTCCTTGGAGTTCAAAGTCTCACTAACTAGAATGAGCGTGGCCTGGGTAATTTAATGCCTTTTTCCAACAATTCCAAATCTTGAACATCTTGAAAATCTTGAACATGAAAGTAGTTTACGTTTTCTAGTTAATATATATACTTCTCCTATACTTGTGGATGAAGATGTTCACAATCTGATGTGGGGAGATCATGTAAGTCAGATGGTGTTATGTTACAGGTCAAAAGTTTACAATCATTTTGTCATCATCACTCCAGGCAATGCACTTTTTATTCAAATTTTATTGGATCAATATTCCTGCCAGTAAATAACTTTCTCTTGAACACTTAGTCTCTCACACTTCTAGCTCAGCTGAAATCTTTCATAATAGGAGATGGGAGGAAAGGAAATGACACCATTATCCCTCCTATGTCTTATATTTTTTGCACAAAGCAAATGGATAAACTGCTCAGAAGTATTGCCAATCAAAACAAATTGCTCAAATTGAGCCTCTGCAGCATTGCTGCTCTGGTTATCTTTAGTTGTTTTATAAACTCCGACAATTCATTTTTGCAAGGTCTTTAGAAAGTAAAGATGAGTTTCTAATATTATGGCCTAATGTAGGACTTTTTTGGAGGACCAAATTTACTTTCAGAATTAATTCATTTCAGGTACATTTGTTAAAATTTGACCTTATCATGACAGAAAAAAACTCAGGAAAGTAAACTTTTCAAAAATGAAAATGCCAACAAAAATATACATCACTATGACTATTTTGAATATCCCTAACATACAGATTTCTCACAGTTTCTTGAAGGAACATTCCTTCACTTTTTCCATTAAAAAATTAAGATATTTTGTGACATTTTTTATACAACATATAATACTGAAAATTCAGGAGCAAATGAACTTAAAGCAGCATTTTGCATCTTTTTCTATGATTTTCTCAACCTCACTGACTCCACTATGCCATAACGACATACATAACTAGCTTATCTATTTAAATCTTACTTCAAA
>JAAAKB020175918.1:0-11999 GCA_010014835.2 Apostichopus leukothele | reverse complement strand
ACACATATACACTACAGAGTTTCTTTCTGTTTTCTAAATTATTCCCATTTTACACAAATATAAAAATCCTACCCCCCCCCCCCCACCCAAAAAAAAAAAAGTTGATTAGATCGGAACCCTTGAAATGTCAGTAATTAAAATAGCTAATCTTCCCTTTATACATACAAATGACCATGGCAAGCATTACCATACAGAAGAATATACCAGAGATGATTGGTTTCAAATATAAACCAGACCCGTCCTTTCATTATGTCAAAGCCTGCTTGGACCACACACTTATGTCAGTGACGTATACACTAATCCGGATAAATACTAATTTAAGCAAGTGATCCTTCAAATCCCCTGAAGCTTTCTAAGCAACAAAGTACATTTATTAGAAAGAATTAATTCCAAAGGAAGAATACCATAATGGATATTTCTAAATTCTGTATTTTGTGTTGTTTTTGCTACAATCTGCTGGTAACAAACTGATAGCCGTAAAAGGAAAGATAAGGACCTTGAAAACATAATGTTACTTTATTTCACCAAAATCACACCAGGAAAGATGAGAGTAGGCAGAGATATTAAAGGTCTGGAAACCAACAAATAAAAAAGGACAATAAATTTGTGTGAAAAACTATTGTCTGAATCTGATTAAACGATAAATACCTCACTAGTATAAATAGCAGTCATGTGATTGAAACAACATATTTAGATCTCTTACTTAGTTGCAGTGGTATCCAGTTATGTGTGAATATAATATGGATTGGACAACGATGTAAAATATTACGTAACATGAAGCTTTATTTACTTTATTAAAACGTTTACGCATTGACTAAATTCTCAACATTATTTGCGTTAAACACTACGAAAGTATAGAAATCAATTTAAATAAGTTTTTAGAGTCAAATTCCACATATATCTGTTCCTATTACTAACTTCCAAATGTTCCCCATCACCATCCTGTGCAATTGACCAATTCGCAAAGTACCATATAGAAATGGTTTAATTTAACTTGATTAGTAATTACTTGAATCAAGACCAACAATTTAAAGTAATATATATGTTAGTGTTATAATGCTGCATGAAAGACCCACGTCTCACACCATCAAAAACAACTAAACATGACCAGTTAAAACCAGGGAGCTGGTACGGTAAGATACAGGGTCAGTTAAACGGACTGTTATACGACTGTTGTTATGTGTTATGATGAATAATTACAAAGAAATTACAAGAACAGACCTGTTCAATATGATTTATAACATTCTGCAGTTTCATCTCAGAATTAACGTGAAGTTTATTGGATACAAATTCACAACTTCGATATTAATTAAACAGCATTTGTCAAAAACGATTGTATAATATATAGCAAACCTGTCCAAAAGTCAATCTTTTAGCTATAGCTATATTTTTGAAATATCAAACTGACATGGACATTGTACGGGTGTGTCAATATAGAACTAAGCGTTGAGAGCGATAAATTAGATTCATTTAGACAATGTTTGCATTCAAGATTCCATCCGCTCTCTCCACAAGCCTCCTCCACCCCTCCCACCCCTTGGAAGTATAGGAGCGGGAAGATGTTTGACAGTTCTTTCGTTACATCGGAGCTTGTAATATTAACAGCAACACGTAAACTTCACAGATAATGTATCACTATATTGATTTGTTTACACTTACTGAGGACTGAAACAGTGCTAGGGCAGCATAACGCAAACAAGCTGACCAGACTTGCATTATGAGCAATAGCTGAATGAAAGGTGATCAAACTCTTTACCTGCCATTGACCGGTTTGTAGATTCAGACGACGATACTTGCCGTGTTCGATATAATTCCAAACTGATGAAAAACATAAAAGAGAGATATGTTAATGATAAGTGCATACTTAATCTTTGTTGGTCTGGAATGAAATCATAAACATTATATTCACGAGATTTATGTTGGCTCTCGATGATAACTTCATATTAGCTGAGTAATCAATCTAGTTGATTCTTTAATTTTGATCTTATTAGTTTGCTATCATTATCATATCAGTAATATAGCTGATCAGTTTATAATCCTTATATCTCAGTCAGATTACCGATCAGTTTACTATCAGTATCATCTCGATATTATACCTGATCAGTTTACAACCATTATCCTCTTAGTTCTATAACCAATCAGGTCAGAATTGTTATCATCATATTTACATATGTGATCAATTATCCTAATGAAAGCATATGTTTCCCTTCAAACAGAAACGAATAATGGGCTAAATTAAGAAACCAAATCATGATAGTCGAGTATTCGATGCTGATCAGAGAACACCCGACAACAGTGACGACATCACAAATCACTAGAGCTATAATTAAACACCGTGTCAAATAAATTGGAAAAAAAGAGAAGAAAACGGGATTTTTGTTTGAATAGCTAAATTAAGTTAATTTATATATTTAAAATAATAAACAAATCATTTGTATAACCACAAAGTCTTCATGTAAGAGGACTGCTGAATCTGAGAGCAATCCAGTTCGGTAAATGAAGGTTATTTGTTTTGCGCTCAGGGTTCCTTTGTTTAATCAGGGGGTTCCATAACAACTCCCTGGTTTAATGTTCTTTAAACTGTACTAAGAATAAATAATAGGTGTAGGAACACGGTGCAGGTGAAAGCTGATACCGCGCTTTGCAAAGTGGATAGAGTGGACTGGTAAGGGGAGGGGGAGGGCCCCGCAGCGTCTTAGCTAGCGATGCGTCTCGCCGTCTTTGAGACGGCTAGATCGAAATGAAAGACGGCCGAATTGAGTGGGACGGCTTTTGAGACGCCAATAAATGGCTCTGCCCAGCCTCCCAGTTTAACGTAACTTAAGCCTAACACGGAGAACAAACATAATTTAAACTCACTCATATGTCAAGCCGAATTGGTCCTAGTTGAAATAAATTTATAACATTGGCTTATTGCGCAAACAGTTCTCACAATCCCGCAAAAAATTTGAAGCAGTGCGGGAGAGTCGCGCATAATCACCGGGAACTTACCGCACAGTCACTGACAAATTACGGCGTCCACTAAGCAATTTCAGTAACAGCGACAATAACCTAAAATCCCCACAAATCTCCGACCACATGGTAGTCTAACTTCACACTAAGCCAACATGGAAATCTAACCTAGCCGTATGTTTATTCGCTTAAGTTGTGTCGCAAATTAAAATGTCCATAAAAAACAGCAATCTAACAACCACACTAAGTCAATAGGAAATGTAGCCTAGCCATCGGTTTGCAAAAAAAAACGAAAAAGAAAAACAATAATTTGCGTAGCTTTGTTTACATACTTTCCTTGCTGCTATCGTCGCGCGCATGGTAGCCGCACACCACACGTAGTCAACGGGAAAATCTAGCCTAAGCATCTCTTTATTCGTTGAAATTGTGACGCAGTTAGCTAGAACTAAAATATCCATGAAATACTGCAACCTTCGACCACATGTTAGCCTAACAACCACACTAATGCAATGGGAAATGTAGCCTAACAATCGGTTTGCCAAAAAAATGCGTAGCTTTGTTTACAATTTGCTGGAAATCGGCAGTTGTTTGGAAGGTTTGTGCTATATCTTAAAGAGTGAATGCTGTATTTAACGCACACCGTTGTTGTGGCGATGGATTAAAGGTTTTAACTTCGATTACTTTTCAGCGGTATAATGGTTTCGTATTTGGTGGTGAGTGAATTTATCCACACACGAAAAAATACATGATTTAAGGAAAGGGCACCTTCAGCGGAAGTAAACCTGTGTTTTCTATTTCAGTTGATGGGTTATCAATTTTCGTCATATATTCGGTGGCTTGACGTTATTTGCTTAACGATCGCAACTTTTTGCGATTACACTTTTAATGAATTTGCTATACGGTCGCAGCACTAGGAAGAGGGTATTGTGCTTACTTTTGAATGCTTACAACCATTTCCGTAAACAGCATATTGAAATTTGGAAAAGAGCCTCCCTAAACCTTAAAAAAACCTCGTTAATACATTAAGAGGGGCGTTTTTAACTTTTTATTTTCAAAAATAGCCCCCCGAAGGCAAATCTAAATTCCTATACCTGCAGGAAGGGTTTCGTGTGTAAATCAAATTTCCTCACAAAACAAAAAAGAGCGGGAAAATAAACGAACACGTAGGCTACATCACATGCCCTATTATCACACGCACAGAGATTTAACCGTTTTCGAGAATTCTAAATAATGCACAAACTTATCTGACTTTGAATCGTCTCTGAATCTCTCTCTCTAATATGTTATCACGAGATAATTTAGTAGCTATTATACACACATCTGTCTAAAATTGGCAAATATTTACTGGATCGAGGCAAATGTGTTGTTTACGCTAACTACTTCTGTCTTTGAAATTGATCAATGATGACATCATCAGCGGTGACGTCACTCCACCATTAACAATGGGGATCTCGATGTGTCCTTTAAACACAGAACAATGAACGAGGGTACAATGTGTACGAGTCTGAGAAATAATGTTGAGGTTTGTATGTATTTACATAACTATTAATCCATTTTAAATAATCATTTAAGGTAGAATCTTAGTATAGATGTGTTATTGTACAGAGAAATGAAACATTTGATTGCTCGTGATGTTTGTGCAACTATCCCGGTTATCAAGATATTCAGCTTTACAATGTGGTAAATCTCTGCTTTTCAATAAACTAAATGATAACGTAGGGCTATCAGTGCAGGCATAACTGTTTAATGTTATCCACAGTTTTGAAAATTATTATGACTCAACTTAAATATGTTTTTTATTAATAGCTGACATACAATATCATTTGTCAATGACAGACTTGTAATGGTTTGATATGTCATTCGACGTTATATGTATTGTTTTAATTAATTATTGCATTCTGTGGTGCATCTGCAGGAGTTGATCTAATAACCTATGTGTTAAACTAAGTAGTCCAGTCACGTGACGAGCATCCGGTATTTAAAGAAGCATTTATTGAATGAGCAACTTGTTACACGCTTGAAAGTTGACCTTACTTGGCAACCTATCTTATATAGTAAATAATCAGAAATTAAAAATGCATGAACAATTCGGTGACGTACTTAGTGAAATATTTTAGGAATCTGATATCAGAGGATAACCCTCTACAAAGTTCCACAGATCTCTGTTTATAAGTCATTGAATAACCATTGAAGTTAACTAAAACGACAAGGCTAAGGTAGTACTTATTATGACTCGAAATCATCATACAAAGTTTGACATACATCCAAACTTTCCTGAAAATTTGTGTTTAACAAATTTTGCAGACTTTGACCTCTGCTGATCTCAAATGACCGTTAACCTTGAAATACATTTTTAAAGAATATCTTCGGTGCTCTGTTTCCTTACTAAATTATTTCGAGTCAGATGTGAGACTGACCTTAAAGTGCCATGAAGTAATATATAACAGCAGTATTGCAAATCCAGTCTGATATTTGATGTGGATGTGTCCCTATATAGGCTACCTCAGATATATTTGACTTGGTGGTGGTATTTGTTTAGGTATTGGTGACGCAAGACATGATCCAATAAAATGTTAATATATCTTTTAATTTGAAACTAAGGTAAACCTGCGATATATGTAGCTAATTGGCATATCAGCACTTACCTAATTTGTTGTTGAATAATCATGGTAAGACTACCAACTATTATTGTAACTTTGATGCAAGCAGACGTACTTCATAACATTCATATACAAATCATTGCACTAATTACTTGATCCTATTTCGCTGGTAATAAATAAAACACAACCACGGATGCCTTAAATATACCTAACATGTTACGTTACTTAAAGGCGATTAATACGAGTGAAATATCCTTAGTATATTTTGAAGTTTTTCTTAAATAACTTGTTACATGCTTCGACACGTGGTATGTGTACATTTTCTAATACAGTATATAGCTGTACTATTAGTCTGTTCATTAACTCTTACACACCACATACGGAGTAATTTCCGGTCCTGATTGCCTACCTACTTTGTGATTTTTTATGATAGCATGCTCCTAATGCATTATTCGGAAATGTAGGACTATAATAAATTAAATAATTTAGAAGAGAGCATATTCCAGATTGCTAAATATAGTGTAATTTGTTTTCATTTATAACAACCTACTTTCAAAGCGTCCATGTATTAATTAATATTATATGACCATACTTTTAATGTACTGACGTCATTTCTTTTACCTTTGACATTTCTTGATTTCAATGATGACGGGATCGATGTGACCGGAATAGTCTCTGGTAGAATATATCCTCCTCCAACAAAAGGATCACCAAGCCTGTGAAATAATGAAAGAATCACATCATGGTAACGATTCTAAGAAGACTGGCGTGTTATCCATCTAATATAATGAAGAACTTAAAATGCCTCATATGTTCAAAATAAGACATGAATGATATTGTGGATCAGATTAAGACGGATAAACGATATTGGAGGTCAATATTTAGTATACATAGACACATGGATTATATTTTGAAGTGTCACAAAATTCCTGCTTACGAAACATTGTACCGTAATGTATCAAATAAAACAATTACAATTTACATCGGAACCGCAATCCTTGATTTCTAGGTCTGTAAAAATACAGTTTTAGTTCAAACACAGTTACCGTAGTTCATGTTACAAAGTACATGAAAAGAACATTTAATTGGAACTTGGGAAGAGGGAGTCAAGAGCATTGGCCTTTTTGACTAGCTTAACGACGATAGGTTATAATGTGAAATAAAATAAGCGTTAATGTTTGAAGGCAGATTGATTAACATTGTAGGTATGTGTTTAATATTGTTAAATTTACAGACCAAACACTCTTCACCTTGGTTATATTTATAAAACTATTCAACATATATCGCCGAGTTTGTTGTCCTGTATAATGTGCACTACGCCATGTGGCTGGGGTTAAAACAGTGTGTAGTGTGGAGATAATTGTGCGTGTGTATAGACGAAATGGGTCAACAAAGTTGAGAGAAAGATATTGACTTTCCTTAATTATGTTTGCAAAATTTGGGTTTATGGTTCTTCATCAATTCAAACCTTATATCATGTCTCATGAAATCGTTGATTCATTGAGAGCAAACAACACAAAGCGTTAACAAATTTACTGCGCTTTATGTAAACGCTGAAATACCTAGCCCACCCGTCACGAAGTGTACACAACTTTATCTTGCATTATTATGCCAGCGGTCTATGGTTAGAGCATTCGTCTTTCTCTTTATGCGTTCTGAGAGCGTAGATTCGATATATATATATATATTTAGGTACATTGATATGTTTTCACTTAATTCGCTGCGACTTGACGTAACGAAAACCATGGAGCTGAGACCGACGGAGTACAATAACCCACAGATCTCTACTAACTGTATTCCCAGAAACACAACACCTCTCCTTCGGTCTCTTTTCTATTTTATTTTATTTTATTTTATTTTCCTTTACTTTTCTTTTTACTTGGTGACCATGTGACTATCACAGTATACTGATATACAGTTTAATCAGCATACCACTATGATTCTTGTAAACATCGCAAATCATGACGCAATGAATTCATTTCAACAAGTGAATATTTTGTTTTATTTTTTATCTCAGCAACAAACAAACTATGTACAGTGCGTTCATGAACCATATCAACGTTACTTTTGATGGGTCGGATGTGTGTGTATGGGGGGGGGGGGGTCCGCTAAGGATCAATTTCGATATCAAGTAGCTTTGCTGAGATGGATATGAAGGTGTCTTTGGAAGCAGAGTATGCTGTAATTGTACTATAACTTCATCAACTGTACACTCAAAGGCACATTGGTAGGTATTCCTTGTTACTGTTATTAGATATATTGCGGTCACAAAGAGCCCCGTTTGTCATTTGTCTCCTCATTTATGTTCTTAGCATGTTAGTGGAGGGAAAGAGGAAGGGAGGGGTGAGCGATTTTTGACTGGTTTCTTTTATTCCTTTTTTTTCTACCATTCTAACGTCAATAGGTGAACTATACGCTTATCTTGGTTCTGATTTGATACTGACTTGGTATCGACTTCTAATTTTAACTGACAATTGCCATATTTACGACCTGGATATGACCCTGGCAGTTGTATAAGTGTTTATTCTGTAGGTTCGTTAATTGTGTACCGGGCATAGAAATATGTACTTCATTTTGTAGCGTGTGTTATTACTATGATGAAAACTATTTAGAAGAAAGTCTGAAGATGATGATGACAGCCTTCTAAGTCTTTCTATATTCACTACATACAGTTAAGTTGCAAATTTGAAATCGATTTCTAATTGCCGTAATCCATTATACATGTTATACTTCGATGGAATAATTTAATGCGCTTTCACCTGTTCAATGCAGATAAAAACAACCAGTATACAGTGTAAAATTCGATATTTAAAGAGATATAAGATCTCATAAAACGAATCTTAAAAAATCTTATGTGCTTTGTCTTCTTGTTTGTGTTGTTGTTTGCTTGTTTATGTTTTATGGCTGAGAAATGTTGTGAAATATATTAACTTAATATATTTCTAGGTTATTATGACTATATTACAGATTTGGCAAGGCGACATGAACCTTCGTATTACTTATTCCCTGCTAAACACGAACAATATTTCATCTCGCATATTCAGTACGATGTTACCAAACTATTATTGGTTGTAATGGCAAACACTATCAATGGATATTTGATTATAAAAATGCCACTGTAAAACACCTGGTGCTTACACTATACATCCTAAGTGTCGAAGATGTTTAACAGTCACTTGATATTATTTGATAAGAACAAAACAGTACACAGGGCTGGCTAAATTTAAAGAAATCAAAACGTTCGATTTGCATATCATTTAATGGTTTATCAATTAAAGAGTAACCTTTTTTTCCCGTTTTTCACAGCTTAATGAAAGACAAATTATATGGAGCATTATTAATTTGTTAGCTGTATATGTCATAATGGGACTATGAACATATCGTATAAACCTCAAAAGAGTTTTAAGGTGACGTTAAATCAACTTTAAAGAACAACAATGTTCTCCATAAAATTAGGCAATTAAGAACCCGCAATGTTTGTAGTCACATATTAGATATGTGAGTTATATTAAGGGCTATTCAATTATGTGCTAATTAGGCAGACTTCCATATACCAACGAGAAGTACATAAAGGGAAAAAACGAAGAAAGGGAAATAAAACAATCCTTCTATCAAATTAGGGAGAGGAGCAAGTGAGGGATGTATTAAACAACCAAGGAAATAAAGTTTACTCATTTAAAATATATAAACAAAGAATAATAATGAGAACACGTTGTAATATCATGGCATATGACATGCTAACCCGTATTGAATAAAATGCATTATTCCCAGCCACTGCTAGACACAGACTGACCTACTTATCGTCGGTTTCCATGGTTACGTTGTATGACATTGACAACATTCCAGGTGTACACTATAGACGCGTGGCTCGTTTATCTTTCTATTCATTATCTTTAACCGGCTCGTGTCATCTTTTGTTATGCTAATTATGTATTTACGGGAGTTCCAGGTGTGTCATCTTTACTGCTAACTTATTTAACTTTAGAAATAAATTGTTTGAATCAATCGTCTGGGCAGAAAACTATTGTAGAAGTAGAGTATAGGCCTACTGTGTGTACTGAAACGGTGATGATGTTATCGGGTAGAAACATGGAATGGATTTGAAGGGCCATCAAGAAAACGATTATGTACAACGGGGATAGGGGGGGGGGGTGGCAAAGGGAGAGTGGTGACGGGTCCAGGTAAGGTGTCTGAAGGGGAGTGGGGCAGAGGGGCGAGACTAAACTTAACCAAGAGCACACTGGGATTGGGGTTAGGTATTTAGTCTAGATAGGGAATAAACATTCTGTGTTATATATTTGTTTTATAGCCAGACCAAAGTGTATTATTTCCAGTGATATTTTTCTCCGCGGTTAGTTATTCCTGGAATGGCGGTATTTCACATATAACATATGTAAAGCAGCTTTCTTTTCTAATTTATTTCATTTATGTAACTACTAAATAGTTTTCTCTTTTCTTTCGAGATTTGGGTGAGGCGCGGTGGAGAAAGGGGGGTGGCGGGTGCGACTTAAATATTTTCTTTTTTTAGTAACACGTCAGCTGTAAGTTGAAGATGTCACTGATTATTTTGTGAATGGTAAGGACGGAAAGGAGAAACTTTTACGAGGTTTGACCTGTGAGACCAAAGAAGGCAAGAGGAGGAGCGAGATGAGGGGTTGGGTGGGGTGCGGTCTAAGAAGATTAACTAACACTGAATTGTAAAGGACCAAGCAGGGACGTCATGATCGAATCAAGTATGAAGTAACATTTAATACGAGGAATATTAAAATATTAAACAGTTTTTGTTTAAAGTTGAAGCTGAAGCTTACATATTTAATTATTGTTTAAATTTATAATAAAGTAAATAGCGTAAATATTAGTTTAGCTTTTGGTATCACATCTATTTCAAATTATAAAGAAAAAGTTTTGAATGGATTAAATTTGAACCTCTGATATTTATGAGATACAATTTTGCCTTTAATGATATTTATGGCAATAAAATTATTTATATCCTTTTTGTTAACTTTTATTTTGTTTTAATTTGTTAACCTATTTTGAGTAGCTATTTTTGAAATTTCGACAACTAAAACTGTTTTATTGGTTGCTTGTTTTGTATACATTTCAGTTTTGCTAGAGAATCATAATCTGAGCACAATTTTTTTTTTTTTTTAACAATAAGTAACAAGTTATTGCCATTTTATTGCCATGATTTTACTATTTTTATATTATATTTTCAATCTCTTTCGTTGAAAATATTCTTAAATAAATTGTACATAATTGAAAAACAAAAATTTCTGAGGATTCATTCAAATGTAATAGTTATTACTTATAAAAGTCTACTTTAGAATATTCATTGTACTCGCTAGAATTATTAAAATCCAACTACCTTGTGTATATATTTCTTATTTTATCCTAATAAACATTCCTGCCATTCTAAATCCTATATCTTAGTTGAATTTTAACAATAAACTAAACAAAGAAAGTTTTAAACAACCCCCACCGACCCCTCCACCCCTCTCTTACCAACACCCTCTAAAAATATTCCCTATTAATCCATTTTATTTTGTTTTATTTATCATAACATCTTACAGAAATCCTTTCACGATGACCTAATTATTCATATAAATCCAACTAAACTAATTAAATCCAATCCTTGACATTAAAATACAGCAGACTTTACATTCTCTATTGTAAGTTTAACATTGATAACTTTTATTAATTAAATTAATTCCCTGTTTAACTGTTATGATGATTCTGACATCTACACCGGAATACTTACTCCAGCTCCTTCAAGCTTGTACACTCTGAGGAGTAAGACAAGATGGCCGCCAACTCTTCATTAGATAGTCTCCTTTTGTTGTCCCTGATCCACAGCTTCTGGAGAGAACTCAGGATAGAGAGAGAGAGATCGGGATCGAGATCAGAGTGAAGGATAAGCTTCAGACCTTCAGAATTATCAATTCCAGGAGAGCAGGACTTTAGATCCACACAGGAGATAGGAATCTAGAATGAAAGAATAGAGTTACTGATAATAGAGTAGATATTGATAAATAGATTTGATTTGGCAGGCGCGTAGCCAGGAATTTGCCAAGGGAGGGGCGAAACTGTAGATTCGGCATTGCAAACTATCTAAGCGTAGTGTCACCATGTGTTGGCGCGAAGCGTACAAGAAAATTTTGTCTGAAAATGCCTCCCAGATCGCTGGAAATGGCACTTCCCGGGCCTTGTAAGTTGCATCTTAGCATTTTCTCTTTTGAAATTACTAGCGATATCATAAAAACATTTAAAAAAAAAATTAAAAAATTTTTAAAAAAATTTTAAAAAAATATGCTCAAGGGGGGGGGGGGCGGCTGCCCCCTTCGCCCCCCCCTTGGCTACGCGCCTGGGAGTGATCACTCATTACACTCTCAGAAAGAGTGCAAATTCACTTTTTTTTTTAGAGTGTGGCCCTATCCCACCCTACCATTT
>JAAAKB020175807.1:0-12001 GCA_010014835.2 Apostichopus leukothele | reverse complement strand
CTGGAGAAGGACAAAGACAGAAAGGTGTGGAGAAAAAAGGGTGGAAGAGAGCTATGAGAAGAGGAGTGATGGGGGGGGGGGAAGGGGGGAACAGGAGGGGGAACTTTTTTCTTTGTTAGAAATAAACATATATAAATTAATATTGGAATATCCCATGCTCTCAGTCCCCTCATAGTGGGCTGTCCTTAAACGATACACAGTGGATAGGTTGTGTTTAGAAAATTTGATAATTGAGAGCTGAAAGTAAGAGTTTAGGAGTTAAGGATTATGTTGAATTCAAACCAATCCTTACAGTAAAATATTTTCACTTGTGTTCGTTTTCAGAACCATAGCAAAACTTGAATAAAACACACTGATCTGGTGCTAATTTAATAAAGATTGGTAACTGAGAGAGAAATTGAAAGTTGAATACATAAACAATTAAGAAGAATTTATGGTCAAAATGTTTGCATTTTTCCCCAGTAACCACATAAAACATCTCAATTAGCTTCCATATTCGTTTAAGTTTGTAATATCTGCTAAGTATAATGTTATTAGATATTTTCAAAATGTGGAATATGCTTTTAGAAGCATGTGTATGATAGTTTCATACCTACCATACATTATAAAAAATGGAACCAACATCTTCAATTATATAAGATTTATTGTTTTTGATTTTGCTTTGAATGTAATCAGTCTCGTCAAATATTTATTGCTCGCTTCCTCATTACTCTGAGAACCTTGGTGACTTATATTATTATTTTAATTGCTTCCATTTTTAATTTTTATTACAACAGTGCTGTGCACCTCTTGACTGTTTCAGAACAATGATCATTAAGAAAATAATCTGATATGTTTTAAACTTGCTGATCAGAATTTTTTTGTTTTTGTCAATGTTGCTGCAAATGGAACAAAATAAAAATTTGAATTGTACCTGTAGATTTGTTGAACATTATTTCTTGGTTGTGTGGAAGTTCTAACCTGTGTTTTATAGTTGTGTGGAAATGCTTAAAAGAAGGAAAGAGTCACTAAAACTTGGTTTACTTGAACAGTGTTCACTGCTTATGGTATTATAACTGAAATTGAATCATATCTAAGCATTGATTTTTTGTTGTTAGCTCGACCCCTGGCAACTTGATGGCCACCCCTCCACCCATGCCAATACTCCTTCTGTCCATGCTTCACCCTGTGTGCCTTGCCCATTTTTATCTTCCTTTCTTTGAACCCTTGGTAAAAAATATTGTTGAAATAATAATCAACATGGACTGTGTTTTACTGGCAAATATTTCTGTCATCATGTAGTTTCTAACAAAAATCACTGTAGAAGTGTGGCTGAAAAAAACCCAATCTCTGTTGCAACGCTAAATTTACTCACTTTACTGCAACAAGATATTTTTTATTAAAATTTGTTTTTCTTTTTTGATTCATGGCCATGAGCCAACAGAGGTGGAAAATCAACTGTAAGATTGACCTTGTCAAGAAGCCATTCAAAAATATTACAATCCTAACCAGTAGCCTACCATTGAAAATGTTATGGGTGACATGCAACACACTTTGTCAAGTGTTGTTTCTAATGAACTCCCTTAGTAGTAACTGTGGTAATCGCTATTTGCAGAGGCAGTGGAGGAAAAAACAATTTGCAGTACATGACATGTTATTAACTCATAGAACCACAGGTTGTTGAGTCATTGCGATATTCAGAGCTGGAAATTCTTTCAAAATGTTCAAGTTGTATCAATTTGTTTAGTGTTTGCCTCATTAATTTGCAATTCGAAGACAATAATCTGTTGCCGGTTGGGATTCATAATTTTGATTATGCATTGCGGAAGTCAGTTGTGGTTGTTTGAACCGTTTCTTTAAATTCAGTTTAAAAGGTATTTTCCGAAGAGATATCGGTAATGGTCGCTGGGAGTTGGATTAAGACTGGTCAATCCAGATGATATATCCTTTCGTTTAAGGATGTGTAAAATAGAATAGCCTATGTCGTGCAGCATGTACCACAGATGATAGCACTGTTACTCTTATGTTTGAATTTTCTTTTTGAAACAACGTTCAAATATCTGCATAATTTTGTCTGGGTCTGTTGAAGTATTTGTCATTAATATTCTTGTTTCAATTATGCTAGTCTCCAGCAAGGACAAATTCCAAGTTGAAGATTATGGAATTATTTGAAATAAATGATTTGTTTAAATTTTTGTTATAGGGACAAAGGACATTGCTCTTCTGGAGAACACTCCAGAGATGGAACGGAAGAGGCAGGAAAGGATACATGAACTCATCATGACAGAGGAAAAATACGTCTCTGATCTGCACACAGCTGTGGAGGTAAGGAATAGGACTTTAACATGTAAGACTGGTTCCCATAGCAACATTGGAAGCCATGACTGTTTTCTGATTCTGCAGAAGCTGCTTAATAAGGGATGTCTGTTCTTATTACTGATCTGTCAACTTTGTTAGTTCTGTCTTTTGTCAAAGTTTTTATTACATCTATGGTGTCATTAGTTCCATTTGGGGATTAGGAAATGGGGGTGGGGAGAGGGAGAGGGAGGGGCTCACCTCGGTTGGTGTTTTGCTCAAGTTATATGGTATTACCTTCATATCATATAGTGTTACTTCCTCAGAGATGTTGTTATAACCTTCATCTGAGATGTTGTTCTGTTAGTTTAATTGGTTGAGTTATTACCGTTAGCTGAGATTGTGTTACCTTAGAAGTATTATTACCATTGTTTGGATAATATTTGACATTGTGTTCCTTAACAGGAGGTGTTAGTACTTTCATTTAAGATGGTGTTACCTCAGTGGAAATTTGTTTAAACTTCATCTTACCGTGATCAGGGTGTTAAAACCTCTATCTGAGATGTGTCTACCTTGAATGGGTTGTTTATTACCTTCGTCTGAGAAGGGAGTAGTTACCTTTAATAATGGGACATGGTAATGCTTTCATTTAAGATGTTGGCGTTACATAATTGGAGGTAATATTATCTGCATCTGAGATGATGTTATCTTGATCAAAGGTGCTGTTACCTTCATCTGATATGGGTTACCTTCATCTGAGATGGGGTTACCTTTAATAATCAAAGGTGCATCTGAGATGGTGTTAACTTCATCTGAGATGGTGTTACCTTCATGTGAGATATTATTGACCATGTCTATTTTTTACTTTGCCTGTGATTGTATGGTATAAGATGGGAGTTTCACTTCCAATGAAATATAGGGTTTATCTACTATCTGATTTTATCTTCAAATTTTCTACCCAAGTGGAGTTTTGGTTGACTGCTCTATTCTTTACTCATGGGGAACATGTAAGTAGTAGAAACTAACAGTTAACTGTTATCCTAACAGTTAACTGTTATCCTAACAGTTCCAATTCCCTCTAGTTTCCAATAGATTGCTATGGGTGACAATGTCTTGTTAGAATTCCAAATATCATTGTGTGCTGTAATTCTATGATCCACAAAGATTTACCTACATTTTTGTTTTCATTTTTTTATTCCATATTTAGGTTTTCCATAAACCTCTAGAATCATCAGGTATGGTTTCAGCTCAAGATCTATCAATTATCTTTGTTAATTGGAAGGAAATCATTCACTGCAATACGAAAATGCTTAAGTAAGTATTAATTAATTAATTCTTTCTTAATTATCTTAAAGGTTATGTGTGCACTGTGGCCAATACAGTCATCATACTTACTTAGTGTTGTATGATCATGATAATTACACTCATTAGTTAATATTACCCAAAAAATGTCAATAAGAGAGAAGTTAATGGTTACAAATATGCTGTGTCATATTTGATGTTGCGCATTGCTGTTTTATCGCAATTCGCCCAGATGAAATGAAATATCACACTTGAATTTTTTTTCCTTAATTCTTAAGAATGAAGATGTTGATAATTTGTTTTATAACAGTTGAGTGCTTTAACAGCAGAATAAAAAGTGTGAACATAACTTTATACTTATTATATTTTCATGATTTATGTTACTACCACCAATCAACAATGGATATTCTATAATGGGATTCAAGTTCAATGCCCTACCAGTTGATATATCAAGTCCTTAGTTACCATCCTTCAGTTGTTTAATATGTTTTTTCCAATTGTCTAATATGTAGCGTACACAACGGTTGTGTTTTGCACACTGCTTAAAATTAATGTCTCAAAGAGCACTGTCCAATTTCTTGTGCAGTATATATGCCGTGTGCAGAATCTTCACTGCTGCAATGTAAAAGTGAGTAAGTTTGGATTTGAATGTGTATATGATGTTATTTGGAATTTAATAACTTGTTACATCCTGCCCATGGATGTCAATTAAACTGTTTTCCATTTTTCTTATTTAATAGAGCTTTTAGGGTAAGAAAGAAGATGAGTGGAGTTAATCAACCTATACACACCATTGGAGATATCTTATGTGAACAGGCAAGACTTCTATTTCTTTTTATGATCATAGTGTGGTACCAGGTGCATCTTCCTTTTGGATATATACCCCCCTGTACCCCATGCTCCTGCTCTGGGAGAAATCTTGGCACCTTGTGTGTCTTTCTTTTGTATTTATATATATATCCCCCTCTCCTCTCTGCCCCCCCACCCCATGAGCCTGCCCAGGGAGAAATCCTGTGCACCTGGTGTGTCTTTTGTATTGGTATATATCCCCCCCAACCCCCACGCTCCTGCTCAGGGATAAATTCTGTGCACCTGGTGTGTCTTCCTTTTGTATTGATATATATATGCCCCTCTCCTCTCTACCCCACCCCCACCCGATGAGCCTTATCAGGGAGAAATCCTATGCACCTGGTGTGTATTTTGTATTGACATGTATATCCCCCTCTCCTCAACCCTCCCAACGCCATGCTCCTGCTCAAGGATAGATTATGTGTATGGTCCTAGGTTTCCCCCTTTGCTCTGGCGATCTCAGACTATCACTCATCAGTTAAAATACCCAGTAATTTTACTGGCTGATGTATTAATGTCAGTGGGTTGTTTGTCAATCTCTAGTTGTTTTCTTTACATGTATATTGTGTAATACTGTCCTGTCTATTGTGTCTATTGTGTAATGTGTAATAATGTCTATTGTGTAATACTGTCCTGTCTATTGTGTCTATTGTGTAATGTGTAATAATGTCTATTGTATAATACTGTCCTGTCTATTGTGTCTATTGTCTATTGTGTAATGTGTAATAATGTCTATTTTGTAATACTGTCCTGTCTATTGTGTCTATTGTGTAATGTGTAATAATGTCTATTGTGTAATACTTCTGTCCTGCAGCTGGCACAGTTTTCTCCGTACATCCGATTCTGCAGCTGTCAGCTAACAGCATCAAGTTACCTCCACAAGAAGCTACAGAGTGATGAGAAATTCAACGAGCTTGTCAAGGTATGGAAGAAAAAACTGTGTAATCTTAGGATATTTTCAAGTTAAAAGTGTTTCAATAATGATGCTATTGTGTTAATATGCTAAATCAATTCAGCCCAACTTTATTACAAACTTGTAGATGTAAAAAAATTAAGAATGTCTCACTTACTGAACTGTGTCTTCCCAGATCAGCCTTCCATTTTTACAATAAAACTCTACCTCCTTCACTTTCACTATAACAACAGTTGCCTCCTATCATCATAGCACAAGACAGCTTTGAAACATAGCAGGTATTTTAAAGTTACTTTGTAAACTGATTTTTCACCATTCTACTCTTTCTCTAACAGACCCTGGGTCAAAATCCTCGCACCGCTGGCATGCCACTCAGCAGTTCTTTGATAAAGCCGATGCAAAGGATTACAAAGTACCCATTGTTGATACAAAAGGTTATCTTTCATCATGTTCTTTATGCTATCAAATCGCCGAAGGTGTGGATCAACAAAATGCAAAACTGTAATTAATGAACCTTTCCAGTTTTGGAGGCTAAGCAATGCAAAATTTATTCTGTGTCTTACTTTGGTATCCGTTCATTTACAGATGAATATTCAGTGCTTTGCCTTTGTTAAATGACGCTTTCTATTTTATAAACTTATCATATTTCAAGGCAACTGTAGAACTAGTCAGGATCAAAGGTGTTGTGTCTGTTTTCTGTTCTAGTTTACTTTGTCTTTGGTTTCTTTTCCTCTGTGTTTATTGCATTTTAAAAGTGTTTAGTTCCCACATTTTATGATGCTGTATGTGTAGCATTAGTCATAACATACCAAGTGTAACTTCAACATTTTTGTTTTTCTTATGGAACCTTCTTTTGTTTTTAGATTCCTCCTACTTATTTTTAGCAAGCTCTTCATATTTTCTTTTAGACTAGACTTTAAAGCACACCCCTAGAAAGTCAACAAGTTATGTTTCTAACAGAACCTTTTCTCATTTAGATTCCTATTCTTTCTTTTAGCAACCTCTTGAATTTTCTTTTCTTCTTTGGTAGGTCTTAAAGTACACCCCTGAAAGCCATTCAGATTATTCCACTACAAAGAGTGCTCACGAGAAGGCGGAGGAACTTTGTAATCAGGTCAACGAAGGTGTCAGGGAGATTGAAAACTCGGAGAATCTGGAATGGTTACAGACACATGTCGAGTGTGAAGGTCTTGCTGAGGTAGGAGGAACTGCAAAACCATTGTTGTCAAGCAAGTAGGCTAGTTGCACATTTGTGAATGTAAAGAAATTGTTTACCCCAGTTTCTCAGAACAATTATGATCACTTTCTTTTCTGATACGGGGTAAAAAACAACTTAATACACAAATATTGCATGTTATAGTTGACATAGAAGGAACATCGTTGCAGCATCTCTTCGATCGGATGATCGATTGCTTAATTCATTTTGATATTTGGCATTATTCCGGCTGTTTGAATAATCCTACAGAATAAAAACACATTTTTTGACCATTATTTGGTGTCATTTTCTTTTCTGTTTTCAGGAATTGGTCTTTAATTCCCTGACCAATTGCCTTGGTCCCAGGAAATACATCCACTCTGGAAGGTTACATAAGGTAAGTTATTAATAAAATGGTGGCTGTTTCAATATTATCCTGATATCAGTTTTTATTTTTTTACAAGTTGGAGGGATTTGGCAGGGTCAGAATCATTTTTTGCAAACGAAAATAGAAAACAGCTTCAGGTTATCTGTATCGGTAAATTACAGATAAAAATGTAATATGTTGTAAGGGACTGGGGTAGACTTCTGGTAGCCATCTTTGATTACACACTTGTGGTTTGTGTGCTATCTGAATATATTCACACTCAAAGATTTCACAAGAGCAGAAACATTTAAACAATTACAGGTTGTCTGTTACATTAAATCTGAGTTTTGAAAGTTCAAGAATGAAATATTACCCCTTTTCTTGTTTTCTATATTTCTCTTTCCTCAGGTGAAGAGCAATAAGGAACTCTATGTATTTCTGTTGAATGATTTCCTTCTGTTTACACAACCAGTCAAGCCTGGATCAAAGCCATTCATCACACCAGGAAATCAAAAACAAGTAGAATTTAAAATGTACAAACAGGTGATTTAAAAAACATATACCCTTTTCGTCTGTTCTTAATTTGTCATTTATCTTCCCTCTGATTCTGGTGTCCATTTTTTATTGGTATTAAGTCCTTTTTTTTTGGCAGGATTTGTATGGAACTGCAGTATTTATTTTGTAATAAAACAGAAGGCAAGATATGAATATTATCAATGTTAACCAAACCACTGGTCATTTCATAATCTGATATATTATGTGTTCTAAATAATTTTGATGATTTATGCATGAAATAGGTCACATGACATACATACTACATAGGCTACATACCTAGACTCATCACGCAAAGTCAGCACAATGGTAGACAATATGGTAAATGAACATGCCGGGTGTTATAAGTCACATATTGACTGGATGAATTCAAAATTACGAGACATTTTGGTTATTTGTTAACGTTATGACAGGAATCAACAAATGCATCAGTGTGTCAGATCTTAACCGATTTATATTTTTTTGGTCCGTAGCCATTATTCCTAAATGAAGTCGAAGTTAACGTCCAGGAAGATGTCAATTCTGAGGATTTCATCTTTCATGTCAATCATGGAGATAGAGTCTATGCTCTTCGATGTGATAGCAAAAAAGAACTGTAAGTAAAAGCATGCCTTTTATTTTCCTTCAAAGGTTATCACAAAGCATAGAAGCATTTTTGTTTGTTTCTTTTTCCTTTTTAAAGACATGTTTATCTTTGATTCGCTGACCTCATGACCTCATCGGTGTTTTATGTTTATTGTGGGCAATTTGTGATTTTCTTATCTTAGCTCATCTAGGGGTATTATAGCTATTTTTGGTTTAATTATGATGCATTTATCCTATCAGGAACTGTACTGTTGGGAGTTTAAGATAAGAAATGCTTACATTAACATGAGCTTAGATAGTTTTATCTCACTAGATAGGCAGGAGCGTAGCCAGGAATTTGCCAAGGGAGGGGTGGACCTGTAGGCACACTATCAGAGCAGTAGATTCTGCATTGAAAACTATCTAAGCGTAGCTCCACCATGGGTTGGCGCTACGCGTACAAGAAAATTTTGGCTGAAAATGCCTCCCAGATCGCTGAAACTGGCACTTTTCAGGCCCTTGTAAGTTGCATCTAATGTTGAAATTACTAGCGATATCATAAAAACATACAAAAAAATATGCTCAAGGGGGGGCGGTCGCCCCCTTCGCCCCCTCCCACCTTGGCTACGCGCCTGTAGATAGGATGAATAAGGTAATACTTAATCTATCTAAGTTGTTTAGTTTATTGAATACACTTGATGTTGTATTTTTTGCAGTTCTAAGTGGATGGATGCGATAGAGTCTGCCTCTTCACACTACACAGAGACTGAGAAGAAGAAGCGGGAAAAGGCTCAAAGAGGTAAACATTTTTAATCCGTGTTCTCAAAATAATTATCAAACAGATGAATGTTTATTTTATTTTGATTAATACAGCATGAAAAGAGTATTTAATCTCTCAACTGATGTTGTTCTTGTAGTTTACTATCTGTTGAGTCAACTAGTTGGCTGTGGGAAGCTGTAGATGACAAATTTGTTGCATTAATCATTGATGTTAATCAAAAGGGGTTTCTTGTAAAAGCAAAACTTCTTATTAAGATATTGTATTGGTTTAGTCTTGAATTTTCTGTCTGTCTATAAGGAATTAATTATCTTGTCTCTATTTATCCAGGATTACAAAGGTTTTTCCAAGTTTTACAAGAATTCTATTACTTGTTCTACAACTTATTCTTCAACTTGCAGTTAACTGGTTTAAGTTGCATTTACCATACTTTGTGATGATGAAAAATGTCTATGACGTGTACAGTTAGACTCTTGAGATTTTGGGTCTGTTCCTTTCATGTACCTTGTGGCGTCATACTGCATTCACAAAGTTTTGTCTTACTTAGGGACATTCATTGAAGTGAACTTGATTCCAGTTGCATTATTAATGAATTTATGTAAGTTATTGGTAACATTTACAGAGCTCTCAAGTGACCTGCAACTGGCGGGTTAAACCCGCAATTAATGTCGCAAACCTGCCGACACGCACATACTATAGTTAAAATCCTGCATCTGGTTGAGTTGCTTGTCACAATATTAAAAAGCAACTTACGCACACACTGCATGTATATTGCTTTAAGATGTTACCCCTCCTCTTATACCTCTCTCCAAATTACCCCGCCCCTTATACCCCTCTCCAAAATACCCCCTCCCCTTATACCCCTCTAAAAATTACCCCCTCCCCTTATACCCCTCTAAAAATGACCTTCTTCCCTTATACCCCTCTCCAAATTACCCCCTCCTGTAATACCCCTCTCCAAATTACCCCTCCCCTTATAACGTTCCTCTCAAAATTACCCCCTTCCCTTATACCCCTCTCAATTTTATGGATCACATGTATCATGACCAGCGTTTGCATCAGGAAAAGTTGGTTTCAAAGATTTAATCTCGGTTTACCATCAGTTAAATAGACCTGACAATCATAGTCTAATTCTTTCTTTGTTCACAGCTCGTGCTGAAAGAAGTAAAGGAGTTGGTCGATTGATGGTTGTTATCATTCAAGGGAATGACCTAAAGGCATCGAATGGTGTCACAAGTAAGTGTTGTGGTCCTTTTTACAGTGACTTCAGTAAGTGGTATTAAAATGCAGTTCCAAATGCCACTGGCTCATCAATAAATTGTATTTACATATTTTTTATATGAATTTATTGTTGTACATTGTACTTCAATATGTATGCTATAGATACATAAATTATTAAAAACTGATGTTAAAGCTTGTTATGTTGTAACTGTCATTATATTACTTTTCCATGTGGAATTGCATAAATAGCTACAATCTTCTGAAAGATAAGTGCTGCTGTCGAAATAATCCCTACATTCATGTTCACGGTCATGTTATAGAGTTTACATTTTATCATTATTATAGTGCTTTCTTATTAATTTCTTTGTTTGTATTTTAGATACCTCAGATCCCTATTGTCTTGCCAGTATGGGTGGACAAGAGAACAAGACTAAAGTTGTCCTACAAAACTTAAATCCTGTCTGGGATTCCAGCATGCAGTTTATCATCCGTGACCTGGAACAAGACCTCTTGTGTATAACAGTATATGACAAGGATCTCTTCACACCAGATGGTAAGACATGACTAGTAATATATTCCTCCATGAAACCTCAATGCATGCTGGGAATCTTCTACAGTGGAGGGGCTTCATGAGAGGTTGGGGGCACTGGGGGGGGGCAGGTACTTCACAAGAAATATATTTTCTGCAGTTTAACAGAAAGTTGGGAAGGTTCGGAAGAGGCGTTTTTGTGTGTGTTCTTGTTTTTGACATTTCCAAACAACTACATTTTCCACCATGAACAAGATGTGTGTAGTCTGACATGTTTATTATCGTAAATTCAGTTCTGATAGCTCCCAACCAGTGGGAGGAGGAGGGGGGGCGGTGTAGGGGAGGGGAAGAGAGAAGCAGGGAAGAGAGCGAGAGTAGGTGTTGCACTGACTGAAGTGTCTCCATAGCGACAGTCAGCAAAGTCTACATTTTGGAACATTTGCCTAGTGTGACTGTTCTCAATATCTAGGAATAGGCTAGAACTTTCAGTTCCTTTTGAAATCCCTATCAATTTCATTACTTTGAAGGACAATGTAGCATACAGATGACCATTTCAGCCAATGTCATCATCTCCTTAGTCAATTCTTGAACTTCATTCTGGAACTTTTTCTCACAAACCACCTGGCTAGTAATGATATAATATCGGTGGTTTTATGCGACTTCATTTACTTCTCCATTCTCCCCTCAGACTACCTGGGACGTACAGAGGTTAGAATCTCGGAAATCCACAAGGAGACTCAAGGCAGAGGACCTATTACTAAGAGTTTACTTCTTCATGAAGTTGATACGGGTGAAATATCAGTCAAACTGAATCTCCATCTTTTTGAAGATTCATAACAAAGTGTTTTCAAACTATTTTCAGTTTAAATTTGTAGTGAATCTATTCTGTAGTGAAATGCTTTCCCCATTGGAGATATTGAAAGCCAATATGAGTATTTGTGTTTATGTTACGATTGCATTTTGCTGAAGAGCAGTTGATACCATTCCTATTGCCAAAGGGTTCTTTCAAAATGATTGAGGGATGGGGATGGTTGGGGGGTGAGAGGGTGGTTGGGAGAAGCAAACAATTTCTTAAAAGGCGAGCATTGTATTACTTGCAGTGTATCATGTCATTGAGGGTAATTGTAACTTATATTTGTTCAGCTAGTTTTGCAAGGGGAGGGGGTAAAAACTTTCTGGATGGGTTTGACCACTGCCTTCCCTTCATATATAGTGTAATATAGTTAGTTTCAACAGTGTGCGCATGTCAATAGCCAATATGAGTAGGCTATGTGTGTATATGTTACAATTCCATTTTGAAAATTGTGCTATAGTTGATACCATTTCTGTTGTGAAAGGGTTCTTTCAAAATGGAGGATGTGTGTGTGTGTAGGGGGGGGGGGGCGGTAGTTCATTAGGGTTGGTAGTAGAATTACACCTTTGTTGGAAAGGTTAAGTGAGGGATGCACCGTTTCTGA